>PVJH01010695.1:0-72496 GCA_004026705.1 Nesogale talazaci | reverse complement strand
ATATTGGGGCTTGAGGAAGCCTCAAGGACCAGAGGAATTCTGTTGGTGCCATTCAGCGTCCTGGCTGATTCGGCCCTTGTGACCCTTCTGTGAGAGAATGTCCAGTTGTGTACACGTGGGTTTTGGGTCTTCTGATCCCGTTGACACCTTTAAGCAGCTTGAATTTATTTTTTGTGTATTTTGTCATTTTTTTCCCCACTAGTGTTTTGGAAGTTAATGAGTGATGATTCCTTGCCTTCAAAGTCTTAGAAATATTGAATCTTGTTCCTGCTGATAAAAGCTTACCACCTGCTTTCTAGGCATTGATTAACTATTGGAGTCATTCTACTGTTGTATATGACCCTATGGTCTATCTTCAGTCAGTGATTCTGTGCCTATTGTGGGTCTTCAACACCCACCCATGTACCCTCTGTCTCCCCCTGAGGCACATCACCACAAGTAATGGCAGGGGGGCCAATGATTATTCTGCCAAATATTTTGAGGTGGATGCTGGAATGTTCCTCCACAAGTTGAAGCACATCCTAACTTGTTTTACAAGCTCACCAAGGCCTGTGCCAAACTTGTTTTTTTTCTCAACGGTAAGGTTTAATTTATTTTTGTGATAGGAGGAATATTGAAATATATATTTTTATTAATCATTTTTGGGGGGCTCTTAGACATGTTATTACAATCCATAAATCAGTTGTATTAAGGACATTTGTACTTGATATGTCGCCATCATCACTTCCAGAAGTGTCTTTCTCCTTGAGCCCTTGGTATCAAATCCTCTCCTGTCTCCTTCCACCCTCGCAAATCGTTGATCAAGTATGTTATCATTATTATTATTATTATTTCATATCTTACATTGTCCATTTTCTCCTTTCACCCACATTTCTATTATTCATGCCCCAGGGAGAGTGGTATTGTATAGCCAATCTTGTGATTGCCTCTCCCTTTGTCCTCCTGATCCCTCCTTCCCCTGCCCTCATAGAATTGCTACTCCTTCTACTGTTCCTGAGGCGTTTCCCTGTCCTGGATTCCTTGTGTCGAGAGCACTGATCTGTACCATCTATACTGCACCCTGGCTGATGGGTCCATTCCTTGTGACCCTTCTGTAAGGGGATGCCCACTTATCTACAGTGGGCTTTGGGTCCCCACTCTAAGCCCCCTTGTTCACATCAATACAGTTGTTTGTTTCTGGATGTATTGATATATTTTTGTGGACCAAATTTTGAGGTGGAGGGCATGTCATCCAAGTTTTGTATTCATAAACACTAAAATACAATAAAACTATGAAAAACTAATAGCCTGTGTACCCATGTTATCTTTTTTAATGAGCTACTTTCCTCCAAAATAAAATAGGACATTTTAAAGTAGACCTATAACAAGCCATCCTTGTAATGAAAAGAATATCAAGCTTCTTCAGTTGGTAGGTAACAAAAAAAATTTTATTTGTATTTAGAGCAGGGAAATGTTGAGAAAATATAAAGTGGCTTCAAAAAGTTCATGGGAAAATGAAATTACACATTAGTGGAATTTTTCCTTGAACATTTTGAAGCCCTGCAGACCAATTGTTTTTTTGGAGGGGCATCACTGCCTCTGGTGGCTGGGGACGCTACCCAGTGCTGCTCCTGAGAGCCGCCGCTGGATTTGAACCGCCGCAGTCCCACACTCAACCACTTAGTCCACCAGGGCTCAGCCCCCAATTTTTTTTTCAAATGAAGACACACACTTAAGCCTTCATTTCTTTGGGAAGACATTTTAGTTTAGGGTAGCTTTAAAATCAAAATCACTGAAGCATGAGCTACAGCTAAATAAGCATTGTCATCTGAGATGCTAATTGGGTCTGGAGCAAAGGAAATTAATAAATGTAAACTTGAACTCCGTTTAGCGAAGTGGGAAGCATCTTAAATGATTATTTGGTCTCAGATTGAATGAGCTCTAAGTGACTTCAGATTACTATGTTTTTAACATTTGAGTTTCTTGTTGCAAATAATTACTTGGAATAAGGGATCCAAGAGAACCTGTAAGCATGCAACAATTTGGACTCCAGACCTAATGACCAGTAGCTAAAGTGAGTTTTGTAAACATAAACTTGGGGTGGCTGAGTCACAAACTCTTTTTGAAATTGGGAGTGCTGATATGTACAAATCTTCATTGGGCATTATCTTTTGATGGAATTCAACTTCATTTCTTTAGTAATTCTGGGTAATTCAAGACCAGGGAAAATCATTCACCTCTCATATTGTTTAACCTGATCCACAAAGTTGTACCTAATAAGGACCAGCAGGAATGAAAACATTTTCTCTTCATAAATAGACATTTCCTCTTTTAAATATTGCCCAAGAGCATAGGATGTGGGCAAAAAGAAAAGCTCATCCTAGTTTATGAATAAACAGGATATGTGAAACCAAGCCTTGGGGACTCTGCACAGCTACAGGCATTTGAAATCACTGTTTAGCACAGACGAAGGGCACTGTGACCTTGGATACTGATCAAATTGTTACAATTTTCTGGAGAAACCTGACAGGATGCTAATTCTATGCAGGTTTTTTTTTTTTTGCATCACTGCCCTCTGGTGGTCATGGGAGCTACCCAGCCTTGCTGCCACTGGATTTCAACTGCCAAGGGCAGTGGGGCACGGTCCCGCATCTGCAGGTTTTATAGTTCCTTCCAAAATGTACTCTGAAGACAGGTAGCCATTGTAAATCTGAGCTATGCAGACAAGATGGCAGAAATAGGCACATGGGAACAATCTTTAGCTCCCTTTGCAGATTACCTGCAGCTTCCCTAAGGGTTTGACATTCTAGGTCAAGCTGCATTTGACTACGTAGCTGTGACAATTGAGCTTTCCACGTGACCCATGTTTTGTTTACCAGTTTGCCAAGGCGGGTTTGACAACATGGCAAGTCTGCAGCTTTTTGGTTTCCAAACTTCTGGATAGCACCAGGTGCTCCCCTTTGAGGATAGCTAGCTCCCCCTTCAGTTTCATGGACCATCTAAAGTTGTGTTCAGAGATTTGTATGTGCCTTTTTCTGGGACGAGGGTTCAGTAACTTTCATCAAATTCTCAAAAGAATCTGACTCGCAAAAAAAAAAAAAAAACCCTTAAAAATCAACAGGACAAAAAGCTCTGGATCAGTTATCTGAATCAATCAGCATCGACTCCATGGTGGTGGGTTTAATACCCTTTGAGAAGGCAGCATTCATCAACATTACAGGTGAGAAAATACCAAGCTAGTACTAATAATTTGCTTTCCTATATCTGAACCTATTTTGTTTTTTGCCTCTTAATCACTGTGGAATTAATGGAAGGTATTCGGGCATTTTCAAAAAAAAAACTATTACACCCCCTCTGGTCCTTTCATCTTTAAATTGACTTAAAGCTTTTTTCTTCTCTGGTTTCCTGGGTCCAAAATGACTCAACAGCATTGGGGTAGAAGCCTTATATCTCGAGATTCATGGCTTATTGTGCTTTTTAAGCTGAAGCTTTTAAGACAAGTAGGACTGTTGAGTAGCAACTGGTTTGAACCTTTCATGAACCTCAAGCCTGTTTTCCTTTATGTACATATTTAAAATCTATGAAAACATGGAGTTGTTCCATATAAAACTAGCAGTTTGATGCGGCTGTACTGGGAATCAGGAAATGGAGGGACCTAGTCTTGATTTTGTATTATGGCAAACTGTTTTTACTCCAGTCTGCTCCTTTGGGGCCTGGGTAGGGATACATGCAAATGAACACAATCAGCTCTTACCTTACCCGTAAAGATAATTTTTGTCATCCTCCTACCTCCACATTCATCAGGGCAGGGATTGGACTTCATCTCAAAGCTCAGTTTATTTTTGAATGTCTCACTAAACGTTCCTTAAAAGGAGTTGGGCATAGGCATAGTTATGCAATGTAAGAGTATATAATAGTGCTTTCCTGCTATGCAGTAACATGTTTGTCAATAGCGTGCAAGAACTAGGCAAGTTAACGATGCTTTATTGATATTATCAAGACAAGAACTAGCTCTTCTTTTACTCCCTGTGTTTTGATCAGCACTCAGCACGGCCTGGTTCATAGTAGCCAGACTAGAAAAGGCTAATGGGTTCAGAAATCATCGAGTTTAGGGAGAAAAATCTACAATTTGTCAAGAGTTTGGTGGTTTGGTTTTTTTTAAGGAACCAACAACCAAAAGGCTATTCTGAAGCCAGTTAAAGCAGAAACCCTTAATGGTTTCTGTATTTTTAATTTTGTATTTTTCATTGATTTCTGTACTTTTAATTTTGTTTTTTGAAATTCTTTTGCTGTTGAAAAGGAAATGGTTAAGAATTCCAAGACCAGTGGGGGGTTAAGTTAGGGCTACCCAGTTAAATATTAACTGTTACTGTTGCTTCCTGTTGGAGTCAGTTCCATTGCTAAATCCCCCCACCCCCACCCTCCCTACCCCCCCTCCCCGCCCCGATGGCAAAGCAGATCACGCCCTTGCTCTGAATCAGAATTCTGTGAAAATAGTTTGGTTAAAGCTCAACTAATTAGGATATTGGGGTAATGACCTAGTTCATTATTTTCTAATCCATTCCTGTCAGATTCACTATGTTGATTACAGCTCAGAATGTCCTGGTGATCAAGACCATTTTTCAATTATGATTCTGTCATACAGCATAGTAGCCACCTCCATCCGCCCTTCCCCCACACACCAGAAATACATCATCCACAAACTTAAGTATATGTGTATGTATGATATACTGTATGATCCCTCTATTTGAAAGCACCCTCCCTCTACCTTGCCCTCCCCCCCAAAAATAAAAGGGCGAAGCTAATCATCTCTATTGAAAAGCAGATCAGTGATTGTCTTTATCCAGGCGGTGGTAGGATTGATTGCACAAAAGGGACATGAGGGAGCATGTTGAGATGGTGGCAATGGATATTTAGATTATGGTGGTTGATGACAAGTGTGCTTACATTTATTAAAATCCATCCAGTTGTACGTTTGATATGGGGGCCAGGGTTTTCTTTTTTGGTATCTAAATTGCACCTTAATAAAGCTGTTTCTGAAAGGATCCAACTTGGGGATCAGTAAAGTGAATTTTATTTGTTGAGCCTTAATGTGAAACTATGCTTGTTTACACATATGAGAAAGTCTACCCATGCATTCCTCCAAAGTGGGTGTGGTGGGGGTGGAGGGTGGGGGAATGTAGTCAACCAAAAAAATCTTTTAATGGGTGAAGATGAGGTGTTACCAATGCATTTTAGTGACTTCGGCACGCATACATGGAATATGAAATGTAGCAGATTAATTTGTTCATTGGCATTATGTAGAGCAGATCTTAATTCTTCATCCAGGAGCGTTTCCTGATCTGGCCTTTCCAAGGCTGGGGTTGGAGGGGGTGTTGCATTAGACAAAATGAAAATGTTACATTCTCTTGAAGTGTCAAAGGTGTGTGTATATACATGTATACATGAAACATATATGTATGCATATTTTCCCTAGTCTGAGAATGCTGATGTATTCACCTTGTGGTCAATTTAAAAATGGTTAGGGCAACTCTGACTGCTGGATATAGAAACAATATTGAATCTGTTTGATGCTACCTTGTCATGTGTCCATGTGGAACATGGGGAAAAAGAGAGTAGGTCAAAATGGAGAAGTCTATAATACACTGTTGAAAAACCTTTCAACTGACATTACCACGGATAATGCAAGAACCTTTGAGTTTATTATTTGTTATATTTTGACTCAGTTTTAGCCTACTTGTACACAATTAGAAGAAAGTGGTTTCAAATGGAGAGAGGTGGGGGTGGGTTGCTTATGCCAACAGGAGGGAGGTGGGGGTGGGTTGTTTATGCCAACTGGATTCTCAACAGCAGTGTTGGGTTCCTTAGCGACTCATACTCTCTCTTAAACCACAGAGCTGGGCACCTTCTCATCAGAGAGGGGCTCACTGGCAACCACAGGCTCCAGCTCCAGCACCACATCAGGCTCCGGCTCCGGCTCAGGGTAGGGTTCAAGCTCAGGGTCAGACTCATTGTCGGACTCAGGCTCAGGCTCGGGGTCAGACTCAGGGTCAAATTCAGGCTCGGGGTCAGGCTCAGGATTGGACTTGTGCTCAGGATTGGACTTGGGCTTGCGCTCGGCCTCAGGGTCAGACTCGCGCTCAGGCCCTGGATCTGGGTCAGGCTTGGGCTCTGGCTCAAGGACTGGCACAGGTTTAAGATCCCCACCAGGCTGCAGGTTAAGCTGATGCTTAGCAGGCTTATCCTCTTGCTCCAGGACAACTTTAGGGCCAGACTCAATAATGGGAGGTGGCAGCGCAGCTTCTATCTGGACGACGTCCTCCTGTGGCATCATCTCCAAGTCCATACCTGGGGTTATCATGGTCAACGATCTGTAGCAAAAAATAGTCCCAGGAAGTGCAAGTTAAAAGATGCAAAATTTCCAGTTTCTTTATGTCCTAACATTGGTTCTGTAGTTCCAATGCCCATATGTCACAGTTTAGGATAGCTGTGAATGCAAATAATACAACCTAATGGCAGAGCACGTGTCTCCACCTAAGGTTCTGCAAAATTTGATCCCTTCAATCTTGTAAGACTTTCAGAGGGACAGATCAGTGCTTGAAGAGTGGGAAAACTGACATCAGCATGGAAAGGTCTTTGAGGGTCAGATGTAAATACTCTGCTACCTAGCTGGCAGACCACCTGTGGACACTACTCACCTTGCCTTTGTGGGGTCCTTTCTCCATGAAAAGACAACTTGATTTTATGACTGTAGGCATGAAGGTGACTATAGAGTAATATAATGTGTAACTATATGAATATGAATTCTATAGATCAGCAAAGGATATTAACATATAGTAAAACATTGAAATCAGCCAACCAACTTAGCCTTCTAAGTTTAAAATTAAAGGAAACATTTTCATGAGCCCCTAATATGTATTGTGAGTCAATAAATGCTGTCTCCTCGGCCTTAATGCATAAGTCAGCCCTGGGTGTGGAGTCAGATAAAGTAGGTTTCAATTCCAACTTTATTTTACTTAATATCTTAGGTGACTTTAGCGAATGACTTCACCTGTGTGAGTCTCGGAGTTCTATAACATGAGGATACAAAGACCTTTTAGGAGTTGCGATGGAGTTGTATGTAAAGGAATATGAATACTGCCCACCAGAGTGTCAGGTGCACAATAAATGTTGTGTGGAGAAGAGCTACATCCTCAAAATACAGTCAACCTTTATGACACGGTTGGAGCAAAGCTTGGGGGACCTTAATTTACTGATGTGAAAAGGTCTCAACTTAAGAAGATATCATTACCAACATCCATTAAAAACAGAAACATGGAATAGATAAAGCATGACCAGAGGAATTGCGGCACACTGTCAAGGATGTCAAACATGAAAACAAACACAAGTCATTAAAAGACAGGAAAGGACCCAAAAGGATATCAGAAGGGACTCTAAAACTTGCTCCTGAATACAGAGTCTTTAGAGCTAATGGAAGAAGTTATGCAGTAAATAGGTTAAACAGAAGATTTCATAGGACAACTCAAGAAGACAAAATACTGCAAAGACCTGGAGTTCGAAAACCAAAAGACAAGAACAAGCTTGGCATTTCTTAAGCTTTGGGTTGCCCTATTGAAGAATTCTCTTTACAAAATATGGGCATTAAAAGAAAATGGGAGGAGTACACAGTCTTTATACCAAACAGTTGCCCTGATGGCATTGGCAGAAAATGGGGAAAGAATACCATAAACCCCTCAGGACCAATGATAGATAAACCCCTCAGGACCAATAATGAGAGTAGTGATACCAGGAGGGGAATGGGAACATGGGATAGAAAGGAGGAACCAATCACAATGATCTGCATATAACCCTCTCCCTGGGGGATGAACAATTAAAAAGTGGGTGAAGGGAAACATTCGACAGTGAAAGACTTGAAAAAAATAAGATTTGATAAATTATCAAGGGTTTGGGAAGAATCATACAAAACCCATTGTAATCCTGAACAGTCAGGGAACTGCCAGAAATTGAAGCCATGTACAGAAGAAGATATGGAATGAGGGTTATTATTGCTGATACCAGATAGGTCTCAGCGAAAAGCAAAGAATACCAGTAAACTGTTTATATGTATTCTATTGATAATGCATAGGCATTTGACTGCATATTATAACAAATTATGAATAACATAATAGGAATTCCAGAACATTTCATTGTGATCACTATATATAGACCAAGACCACACAACAAGGGAACAATGCAGGGTTTAAAACCAGGAAAAATGGGGCTAAACCCTGGTGGCGTAGTGGCTGTGCAAATCCAGTAGCAAGGCCGGGCCTCCTACTCCCACCACTAGAGGGCAGTGATGCCCCCAAAACCAAAACAAAACAAAACAAATAAGACCAGGAAAAATTGCATCCTTTCACCATCCTTAACCTGTAGCCTAAGCATTAGAAGCAGGACTCCTTAAAGAGGAACACAGCATCCTGGTTGCAGAAAGACACCTTAACAAACAACCTGCAATATTCAGATGACAACCCTGCTTACTGAATGTGAGGAAGACTGGAAGCACTTACAGAGGAAGACCAAAGTCTACCCCTTTCAGCTTCATCAGAAAGAAAACAAAACTCTTGGCAATTGAGATAATAAACAATACCATGACAAACAAAGAAAAGGCAGGTGTGGTCAAGGATCCACAACTGATGCCCATGAAAGCATCAGTCAAGAAACCAAGTGACATATTGCATTAGGCAGATTTGCTGCAAAAGACCTCTTTAAAGTGTTCGAAAGCAAAGGTGTCAATATGAGGTGCTGATAGTTGTCTCATGCATTTGGGGACATGTTATCAGGAGAGACCAGTCCCTGGAGAGGGCATCGTGTTAGGTAAAGTGGAGGGTCAATGAAAAAGAGGAAGATTCTCATGGAGAGAATTGACCTGGGGGCCACGACAATGGGTTCACAGCGAGCAAAGATTATGTGGGAGTGCCTAGGAGAAGACAGTGTTTTCTTCGGTTGTACACAGTGTTCCTGTGAGTCAGAGAGGACTTGAGGGCACTTAACGACAACAAGAGGTGTGCGACAAAGGAGTAGCTCAAGAGTCCGCCTGACCCACCCATCTCCCTACGTATTGGCTTGCCTCTCCCCCTTTGGAAGCCAACTAGTGCTGCCTATTTTTCTCCTTTTTCTTGCAAGATGTAGACAATTGAGGTTTTTTCTGTAGTTACTATTGACAAGAAAAAGCAAAGCCCTCATCCCATCCACCTATCCTCATTCCTTTTCTCCAGACAAAATGCACTGTCTTAGATTGATTCGAAGATGACCCTATTGAGCCCACCAAGTGGTGCTTTCAAGATGCAAAGCAATAGGATTGAAGATCAGCACCCCTCCTGGTCTGCAGGGTCCCTCAGCCTACAATGTCCTTGGGACAGTAATGAACCCAACACTTTCATATTCATAACCTACTTTAAGGAAGTATAAGTGCCTTGGAAGAAGGAGAAATCTCCAGAGGCTCAGATGAGCTCAAGATCCCAGAGTCATCTAACAGATGTCAGAGGTGAGTCTAAAAACGAAGCAACACAAAGAAACTTCACTGCCAACAAGTGGCTGCTGACTCACAGCAGCCCTGTAGGACAGGGTGGAACAGCCCCTGTGAGCTTCCCAGACTGTAATTCTTGATAGGAGTAGAAAGCCGTGTGGCTGGTGGTTTCCAATTGCTGACCTTATAGTTAGCAGCCCAACTCAAAGTCACATATTACTATGCAAACCAAGCACTCCCCCGCCCCCACTAGAGTCTCACGAATTAAAGAGCTTGGTGGTGTTGTGGATTAGGCACTGGGCTGCTCATCACAGGCCAGCAGCCCAAACCCACCAGCAGCTCCGAGGACGAAGGATGAGGCTGCTCCCTTAAAGATTTACAGTCTTGGGCTGAGCCCCGGTGGCATAGTGGTTGTGCGCGGGACTGCAACCCACTGGCATGGAGGTTCCATTCCAGCTCCCAGGAGCAAAGGCTGGGCCTCCTACTCCCACCACCAGAGGGCAGTGATGCCTAAATAAAAAGTCAAAACCCTAGAGAGGGTTGCCATGAGTCGAAATCAACTGGGTGACAGTGGGCTAGGTTGGGTTTGTAAATAGGGGTGAAATACATGACCACCGGGCATAGATCTGGGTTTGGGTGGCACTGAATAAACTTCAGGTGATCTCTCTCGGCCTCAGGTTCCTCACAGTACAGGGCTATCCACCATCCAGGGTGAAATTAGATAATAGGTATGCGGTGCTTAGCACAGAGCCAGCAGTCAGGGAAGGTCTTAATACTAACATGAGTTGGGTTCTCAGGCTGGTGTTCACTTTGGAAGCAGTGGGTAGATCCCTAAGGGGAGGGACTGGGACATGATGAGGGGTCGACGAGCTTTTGAGACTGTCCCTTACAACAATTTAAAAATAGCCGAGAGGCATAACTATATGCTAGCAAACAAAGGAAATTGCCATGATATGAGTAATATCACAAAACACTTTTCCATTTTCCTTCAGAGTCACCTGTACATACCCAAAGAGCCGCATCCAGCCCGAGAGCCGTAGTTGGGCAGCCTGTGGACATGGCGTGAAGGTGCGTACACAGGGCCGAGGGGTGCCACACTGACAGAGCAGGTTGCTGCGGAGCAACGTGGCACACTACATATGTGTGTGGCAAACCAAGACCAGCTCCTTCTGCCCTCTGGCCCAGGACTCATTCGGCAGGAAATGCCAGCCTGGCCTCCCAGTTTCTGAATTGCCCACCAAGTATGGCCTTTCTTGGTAGCTATTCCTTTCTCCCCTCCAACCCCAAGCCAACCCGAGCTCGGCAGTTTACTCCTTGTGTACCCTCCCCTGTGAAGTCACTTAACCTCTCTGGCTGTCCCTCTCCTCATCTCTAAAATGAGACTAACAGCAGGAGGTGCCTCATGCGGTGGCTGTGAAGGTTAGGCAGACATCGAGTGCTTGGAAATGTGCGTACTATAGATACATAAAGGTCTGCTATGGCCCCCCAAGAAGTCATTATTTTCCTAAAAGCTGCGAGAGTGAGGAGGAAGACCTCTCTGACCTCTTCCGCTCCCAGGAATGCTTAGGAAGAGTGCACAGAAAGAGCTCTGTCGAAGCCATGTTCCTATCCCGGTCAACGATAATACAGTGATATCTTACTCCTGTTCAGAGGTCATTCTGGAATTCCGCTTCTTGCCCTTGCCCTTGCCCTTGCCCTTGCTCTTCGCGAGACACACAGCACTGGTGATAATGGCGATGCCCACCAAGCTTCCCACCACGGCCCCAATAATGATTCCGATTTCTTGACCTGGAGGGAGGACACAAAGAGCTGGTTAGTCAGTGGGCCAGACGATCTGCCTCTTACCTTGCGCCACAGAACATCTGGGCCACTTACGTCGTAGGAGAAACCCTATCAAGGGGGTTGGGGACGTGGACACTCCTAGAACATTGCCGGTTGGACTCAGAGTAGAAGAAAGATGGTCTGGCTTGACCGTGTAAGTTAACCACCCGTCTTTGCACAACCAAATAAAAACCGATCCTAATGCCAGGGAGGCTGGATCACTTCGGGAAGGAGGTTTCTTGGAGTGAGCCTCCGGGATACATTGACTCAGACAGTGTGAGAGACTCCATGGGATTGCTATCTGGTTACCAGAGAAATGACCTCTGTGATTCAAAGAAACTAACGTGCTGCAACTGAGTCGTCTGACTCACAATGACCCTCTAGGACAAGGGAGAACTGTTCCTTTGGGTTTCCAAGATTATCTACTTTTAGAAAATTCCACTACCCTTTCGTTCCATTTTCACTTGAACTTTTTTTTAATTAGCTGGGATTTAATGTATACAACATATCATTCCATATTTCAATCATGTCAAGTGGAATAGTACATAAATACATAAAGGTCTGGCATGGGCCCCCTAAGTTTTTTTTTGACTAAAAGAACTCATGTGAATATATATATACACACACACACACACACACACACATACATACACATATACATACATACATACATATATAAAAACAAATAAGTCATTTCCAACCAGATGGCTAACACAATCTGTTTCCAATCATTTTTTTCTACATGGCCTTTGCAATAATTGCAACAGAAAAGAATAATCATTTTTCCCCACACAGCAGCTGTTGGGTTCAAACCACGAACCTTGCAGTTAGCAGCTGAGCACTCAGCCACTGGAGCACTGCTGGAGGTAGGGACATCTCACCATGCTTCCTCAGAGCACAGGGGAACCAAGTTCCTGGAAAGCTGCCCCCAAAGACTAGGACATTGTGGCCACGGGAAAGGGATCTGCCCTTTCAATCAGCTCACTTACTGTCAGCAGTGGGGTAAAAGTGTCCCCGTGGGTTTCTGAGACCGTAACTCTCTTTGAGAATAGAAAGCCTCCTCTTTCTCCCAAGGAAGGCGGTGGTCACAAACTACTGACCTTGCAGTTAGGAGCTCAAAACTTAAGCCACGGACCCACTAGGACTCCTATTTCAATAAGCAGTAGCAAGTTAAAAAAAGGGGGGGGCATATTGGCACTGACAACAATACCTGTGGGGGATGAGGGGTTGGCAAACACAGAAGTACATGTTATTCATGTGAAAAGATGATATGACATCCAAAGGAAAGCTTAATGAGGATATGATATGATATCAGTCTGTGGGAAACCTTAGTGAGTACAAGACAATCCAGTGCTGTCCTTGTGAGACTACTGTCTGAGTTCCGAGGGGACCCATCTCCTTCTGCTTCTCTTCAAACTAGGGTAGACATCTTTTACTTGGAGCCAAAAGGCTAATTGTGTTGTCTAATAATTCTTTGAAGTTTTTTTTTAACCAAAGGAACTCATGTGAAAAACAAGTCATTTCACTAGCTGCTGGTGGTTCTGCACTGCCGATCACAGTGCCCACAATCCATTGTGAAACCACTACACTACCAGGGTGGGTTCCAAATCAGTTTATGATATCAAAAAAAAAAAAAAGCAAAAAAAATCCCAGTGATTCCTTTGCCCCACTGTCCCAATCCTGAGAGGCACCCGTTCCTTGTGGGATTTGCCTCGAGGTTTCTAACTATTATGCTTGTGCTAGTATGTCCTGCCCCTTCCATTGCGGACATTTGCCCTTGACTTGCCACTCTGGACGTTGAAGACTTCGTTCCCTTATTCCACACCCCTCCAAGAAAAGAAGAACAATATAGTCCCTTAGGTCTGACCCTTCTTAGATAGAAAAAACACAGACTCCAATTAGTCAAAGGGCTTGCTGGCAGGTTTCTAAGAACTGTATTCTCTTGGGAGCTTCAGGCTATGACTGCTGGATGGGTTCTTCTTGGGCACTTCAAGGCCTCTCCAAGCAGGTTCAAATGGCCAACATTCTGGTGAGTAGTCCGGTTCTTAGCTCCCTGCCCTATCAGGAACTCCAGAGTGTATCAGGCACCTTTCAATAGGAAGGTGGAGGTTCAGAGGAACCCAGGCTCTGCTGATTTCCAAGTGGATGAGCCTGCACAAGTCACTTCCCCTTTTAGTTCCATTGCAGAGTCAGATGGGGCTAACAACATACCCTGCCATCTGGACAGCATGGTGGTGGGGATTGGTGAGCGAATGTCTGGCAGCCTGGACGAGTGCCTGTCATATCGTTTGTGCTCTATAAATAACAGTCGCTGTGCTTATGGAAAGGAGTCTTGGTGGTGCTTCAGGTAAGCATTGGATTGCTAACCATAAGGTCAGTGGTTAAAGCTCACCAGGTGCTACTTAGAAGAAAGATGAGGTTACCTGCCCCCATAGAGATTTACAAGCCTGCATCGGGCCACTGTGAGTTGGAATCGACTGGATGGCAGTGTGTGTGTGTGTGTGTGGGGGGGTGCTTCTAGGTAAGGGTGCTACTCTTGCTATGCCTGTCAGAGGCAGCTCTTAATCACTTAGTTGGGGAAGTGAAAAATTTGACCTAGATAGCTACAGTTTCACCTGAATTTATCAATAGAGTCACAAAGGGAATTTCAGCCTGGTACTACCAGGGAGGCTTGTGTTTCATTTAGTGAATAATAATCGCTACCTTCTCAAGATTTTAAGAAGTTTACATGTGTTATAAAGAATTTAGGACAGTGCCTGGCTCATACAGTTGCATTAGCATGATATATTATTAGGATGATCATTCATCTTGGCAAGTTAGAAATCGAACACAAAGATCACCAGAGGGGGTAGGGAGTAGGAAGGCCTTAACAAGGAGTCCCAGGTGATAGACCCAGGAGACTTGAATTACAGGGGAGAAAGTATAAAAAGCTGTGTCATCAACTCACGTAAAGATGTCAGGTCAATTTCGCAGGAACCATTACCAAGGCTGTTGAAGGCTGTGCACTGGTAATAACCCTTTTCAAAAGTGCTCAGATTGTGAATAACTAAAACCCCGGTGACTGGATCTGTCAAGACAGGAACAAGGTTTCAGACTGGGCGATGGGAGCAGAACTGAACTGGACATCAGAGGCTGGAATACCATGCCCACTCCCTCCCTCCTCACAGGGGTGGAGAAATCCTGGGTGCAAGGTGATTGCTCAGGATGGGTCTTAATGTTATCCACTTGGGTAGAGTGACCAGATTTTAAGTGGGACACCATTGACCCATTGACCGGGGGGGGGGTGTTCTTGAGGAGGGTGTTCTTGATTAAAAATGTGGTCTATATGGAGCAACAAAATTTTTCATAGAATGCAAAAATAGTACTGTAATATATTTATTTTCGGGCTGAGCCCCAGTGGCGTAGTGGTTGTATGCGGGGCTGTGGCCCACTGGGATGGAGGTTCGATTCCAACTCCACGGAGCAAAGGCTGGGCCTCCTACTCCTACCACCTGAGGACAGTGATGCCCCCCCCAAAAAAAATAAAATAAATTTATTTTCATTTTAAAATACCGTGGGACATTGTTAAATTGTTAAAAAGTGGGACATCTGGTCACTTTACATTTGGGGTGATGCTTATTTCTGTGATGTCTACACTCCCACTGAAACCCAAGCAAGCCATCTTCTACTTTCTAGAGCCATTGGCAGAAAGGGTCAACCCCCATGACAGGAAGACAGACTCCATACCAGGGGTCCTCAAAACTATGGCCCACCGAGGACATTCATCCAAACCCACTGGGTGTTTTTGCTGCCGCTGCCTGTCCTGCTTAGCAGCGGACTCATCCTGGGCCCGCAGTCAATTTGTTCATAATTTTTTTAAACTATAGTCTGGCCTTCCAACAGTCTGGGGGACAGTGAACTGGCCCCCATCTAAAAAGTTTGAGGACCCCTGCACTGTCCCAGGAAAAAGCACAGTTCATGAAGACCAGGAGCCGGAACCCTCCCACTGGGTGGGAGTGCTGCAGAAGGGTGTACTCACTGAAGGCTTCCTTCACTGGAATGACGTCTCCCCTCTCCACTTTATTCCAGCGGTACATCGGCCTGGGCATTCCCATCGTGGAGTGGCAAGAAAGGGAAACCAGACCACCAGTTTCTGGTAAGCCCCGAATGCTGCAAAAAGGCTTCGAAGGTTTAACTGTAAGACAATGGCAGAGAGTGAAGGCCTTGCAAGACGAATCACAGTAGGTGACAATCACGGCCACTCACTCACCCATGTTCAGTTAGTTAAAACAGGTGTTTATTGTTTGTTTGTGTGTTTATTGTTTTATATAGCTTTCCAAAACATCAATGTGCTCAATGCTACTTTAGGACGGTGTTCTTTCTGGTCTCGCCACCAGAGGGGAGTAGAGCACTTCAAGAGCAGGCCCTCTCCAGCCACACACACGGCGCTTAAAAAGATTCGCAGGGAAACTGTTTGGGGCTCCCTCCTTGACAGCTTCCTAACTCTGCGTTTTCTCATTGAATATTAAATTAAATATTAAAATCTGCCTTTAGTGGCGAAGATAATATACTACAAGAGGGAGATGAGGGGAATATAGGAGTGGTGGGCAGGGACCGAGGGAGCCCTTGGGAGCTGTGTAAAGTTGTTTAAAATGGTGACTGCAACAACTGCTGTTATGTAAAGCCAAACTATTTCTCACAGTTCACACACACGGGGTGGGGGAGATATATGACTACTAAAAATGGCTAACTTATTTAAGAAAATACTAACTGTGAATACATACTTTTGAAGGAACCTAGAATCCTTAATAGCTTGAGAGGGAAGTGGATCTATTTATTTTGGGGGGAAAACATGATCTATTAGTGCTCAATATTTGGGGTTTCCCCCCTTGAATCTTTTCTTGATTTTTTCTTTTTAAACATTCATTCATTGGTGGGTGATATAAATCTACCGGACGGTTTGGATATGACTTATATCCCTGCTCCATCAGTCAAGCTGAGATTTTTGTTTGGGTTTGGGTTTTGGGGGGTGGAGGGTGCTACACAGCATTGAACTCTTGATTCATTCTGTATTCAATGAGCATTTGGTGAATGCCTGCAACTGGATTCAATCAAAAACCCAGTGGTTCATAGTGACTTAATAGGACATAGAAGACCTGCCCCATAGGGTCTCCAAGACTTGAAACCTTTCTAGAACTTGGACACCACATCTCTCTCCCATAGAATGGCTGGGCTGGTGGCTTTGAACCTCTGACCTTTGCATTAGCAGCCAAGCATTCCGCCACTCTTCGAAGAGGGCCCCTGGGCACGGGGTTAGGTGTCGTAAATCTAGAAGCGGGTTGAGGAAAGTGCTGTGATGAGGCTGAAGGCAGCAGAGGTCGTAATTTGGAGGGCCTTTGAAGATTCGGGAGCCCTGGTGGTGACCCACGGTGTGGCGAACCACAGGGTCAGCAGTTCGAGACTTCTAGTCACTCCAAAAGGGAAGGATGAGACTTTCTACTCCCATGGAGACAGGGGCAGCTCAACCCTGTCTTAGAGGGTCACTGTGAGTTGGAATCAGTGTGATGCCATTGAGTTTGAGGGTTGAAGACGAAGGTGAGAATGTCAAGATGAAACTCCCTGCCATCAAGGCGATAACAACTCTATAGGACAGGCTAGAACTGTCCCAGTGAGACTTCAAGACCCCTTCTTTCTCCCAAGGGGAGACTAAATAGTGGGGAAGTAGATGCACAAGGAGAGTGATTCCCAGAGTTTCCCATGGAAAAGGTTGGCTTTGCTACTGAGAGCGGCTGGCACCCATGGCCGGGTTTTCAGGAGGAGAGTGAGGAGAGTCATCTAAGGTTTTCTGGTGGGTTGCTCCAACTCCAGGGGTGCTTGAACCAAGGGAGAGGAGACCGAATCAAGGGGTATTGAGGAAGTAGGATCAACCAGACTAGTGGCCAGCTAGATATTTGCAAATAGCGAGTGCATGGGACCAGTCATCACGAGCTAATGAAGTGCCTCTGAAAGATGCATTGCGAAAAAGAGGCATTTTCAAGTCAATGTCAATACCTTCCCGCTATTGGCTTCCTTTACTCACTCCCTTATGCCCTGGATCCCATGAAGGTAACAGCGTGAGCACTCAAGTGCAATGGGATTTGAGAGTTACCAATATGAGGCCAAATGAGCAAGCTCCAACTTGCCAGGAAAACCTACATTGGTAGAATTTCTTTGTTCTCAGCACCATCAACAGAGTTTGGGGGTGCTCCCGGAGGAAACCAAATCCACAGACATTTTGTGCATCTTAACTGGCCTGGATCTTCAAAGAAAAGCCAAGCAACAGTCACCGCAGCAACAAAGAACAGCGAGGAGGGGAAATGACCCTCACCTTCTTTCAGACGTTGATTTCAGAATGCTCTGAACCACCTTTAAGGACTATTAGCTTGCTTGTCTTAGGAGGACTGGCGGCAGAGTGGTTACCCATCAGGCAGCTGACTTCCATGTGCCAGTTCGAAACCCCTGGCTGCTCGGTAAGAGAATGACCAGGCTTTCTACTCCAGTAAAGACTTAAGAGTCTCAGAAACTCAGCCACAGTTCTACCTTATCCTAAAGGGTTGCTGTGAGTCGGCATGGACCCAACAGTGCTTCCGAGCCTGCTAGTCTATTATCTGAAGACAGTTTGAAAGTCCTGAGACCAAGAGTTTGGGTCTTTTGAGTTAGTTCCTGGATAGAAGAACATCTCCGAACCCAAAAAAATGTAGAAAAGCATCAGACCTCAATTTCTTTAAGTATGTACTTCCCAATATTGCATTTGCTCCCTGTACTAGACCTGTAAGTAAGACAGTGCGGGACTTACGACCCATCTTACAATGGCCAGAGAAGGGTGGCAGCAGCAGAAGTGTTTGAACTCTGGTATTTCTGCTCCCAGCTTAATGCACTGACATTCTAGCACACCATCATTTCCCGTGTGCATGACTTGTCTTCCCAGCTGGAGCCTAGACTCTTACCTGAAAGGACACTTGCCTTCTTTTGTGTTCACAGTGTTTAGTACACACACACACACTCACAAAACAACAAAGACCACTGCCATCGAGTCAATTCCAACTCAGAGCGATCCTGTATAGGATCCTGTTTAGGGTCCCTCACCCCACCCTGGGAATAGATGCAGGTAAACTTTCTTGGAAAAATCAGTGGCTTCATTTTGGACCTCACAAGGTGGTAAGTCCAGACACTGTGGGCAACTCTCCTATGTGTGTGTCTTGTTACCAAAAGGTTGTTTTCGTCTAGTTCAGCAGTTCTCAATCTGTGGATTAGAACCCCTTTGAGGGTTGAATGACCCTTTCACAGGGGTCGCCTGATTCATAAGAAAAGGGAAATGACAGTTATGAAATAGCAACAGAAGTAATTTTGTGGTTGGGGGGTGTCACCACAACATGAGAAACTGTATTAAAGTGTCATGGCATAAAGGTTGAGAACCACTGATCTAGTTTCTCCTTTCCTGTGATGTGTACCCACTAAAGAGAAGCAGTGACTACATCAGCTCCCTCTTGGTCTATTTCATCCTGAGAGTCTCTGGGCAGGAGTTCCTGAGCAGGTGCAAATGATTAAGCACTCAACTGCTAATTGAAGGTGGGTGGAGCAAATGCACCTCAAGGAGACTCCAAAGAAAGGCCTGGTGATCACTTTCTGAATGTTCTTGCTGTTGTTGTCCTCACTTACAAACTCTGTGGACTACAGTTCTGAAACAAACACCACCTGGTGTTGCCCTGTGTCATCCTGACAACCCTACGGCAAGGGGTTGGATTTAGAGGCAGGATAGCCCTCAGCTCAATTGGTTGGTCACAGGAGTTGGCAGTTCTTTCATGCAGCCTCTCAGTACTTGTAGCCAGGCCCTAAGAAGCCAGTGTTCTCTCACTGCAGAGATTTGCTCAAAGGATGCCCCCCCCCCAACTGCCAAAATTGGGAGCTCCCTGGGAAAGAAACCTCATCTCTTCCTTGCTGTAAACTGCATAGCTTCTGGCATGCAGTAGGCATTCAGCAAATATTGGCTGAATAAATGACCTCCTCCCAATTCATTTGAAGAGAGAGTAAAACCCAAACATATCACCCTCAAGTCCATGCTGACTCACAGCGATCCTATCTATAGGTCAGAGCAGAGTTACCCCTGTGAGGTTCCAAGGCTGTTTGTGGGAGTGAAAAGCCTCGTTTTCTCCACTTCAACATCCCATATTCAATGTTTTCATAAAAATAACACTGTCTTAAAACACAGTCAATTAAAAAAAACCATTAGCAGTTTTTACCAAAGGCACCTCTTCGTGTTATTCAGAAGAATAATTGAACGAGGAGGGGGGCGGGTGGCAGGCTTAGGGGAGGAGAGGATTGGAGGATGGAGGGGCGTGAAATGGATGCAGGTCCTTTTGTTACACCTTAATGACACTACGCTGATCGTAGTCTCCTAGGTTGGACCAGCTGTTCCAGATAGAAGTGTCCTCTGAAAGAGTGGCCAGTCATCATGTCCGTGAGACTGTGGGGCTCCCGGCTGCTCTCCTCCCGCTCCTTGAGGGCGGGAATCTCTGCATCCTTGGTCACTTACTGCTTGCACTTCAACAGCTCCCTTGGTTTGGCAGTTGCTTCCACGTGTTTTATCAGTGATTTCTCAGCATCTGGGTATGGGTCAAGCCGGGGCGGGGGGAGGGGGGAAGGGGTATGTCCCTATTCCACTGATGTGAGAGTTGGCTTGTGTGTCCATTTTCTGCAAAGAGTGACAGTTCCAGAATCCCACCTGGGGAGTTGTGCTCTGGTCTATCAGGTCACTAAGAGTCAGAATCAACTCAGTGGCAGGAAGTTTGGTTACACCTGTGGGGAGGTCTGGGTGACGACTTTGGGGATGCGGCCTATTTAAAAGAGCTGCTGTGGAATACTGGCTTCTCCTGCCCGACTTCTTGCTTACTTGAATCTATGTGACTCTATACTTACTGGCCTACTTCCCCTTCCTGCCCCATCGGCAGCAGCTGCATGAGTTTGGAGGGCTCTCCAGCTAGCACCAGACCCCTGGACGTCAATTGAACTAGGTCAGGCCATGTCCTTGATACCCAGTTCTTTTTTTACCAGATATGAGTATCACTGGTCTGGGTTCTCCAGAAAACCCAGGGGAACATATCTAGTCATCAGAGGAGTGGGGAGAATATGTGCCCTAAGAAGGGAATTGTTATCTTCACTCCTTTCTGGGCACACTCAGTGCTCTCAGTTGCTCCCACCAGACAAAAAGAGACAGGGGCAGATGTAGGCATCCATACCCAACACGTGGACAGTGATGGTGCCGATATTGTCGCCGATGACGTCTGGAGGGTTGTTGACATCGCAGACGTAAATCCCATCGTCGGCTGGCTGCATGTTCGAAATGGTGATTGATGCATTTCCTGGTTGGGAGGACCCAACAATTCGATTTTTAAATTGCTCAGCAACTGAAGCTTGTCCACCTTCAGAGTAGTAAATCTAGGATGGAGAAAGAGATAAGAGAACAAGCAAGTAAGGAAACAAACAAAAAGAAGTCAGTGCTATATAAAGTGAAATTTCAAAAATGTCCACAGCTAACTGAAAACTCCCTCTAGCCAACTCCTTCTGTGATAGACAGAAGCCTCTTCTCTCACGGAAGCGCGTCCCCGTGGCAAAGACTGCTCGGCTCAAAGGGGCCCTTTCACTTTCTCGTGGCTGCTCACCGTCTTCACCTCGTTTGTGCTCTGAGCAGTTCTGGGATGTTCTGGGACGGGCAGAGTTCTGCCTATGTTACAGATAGCAGACAACTGCAGCTGACTGGATGCAACTGCTGACCTTGCTCTAGGAGATGGAGATGTTCCTTAGCCAAGTTCGTCTGGTGGAAACTTCGCAGGAAACCAATGCTCAAGGGCAAAATCAAAGCCTTACTCCCCTTCTTCCTTTTCTAATCTTTCGAAAACCACTTGAGGAACTGTTCTTGCCTGGAGATTGGTGATTTTTCCCCTTGGGACGATCTACCTTACCTGGTCTCCCTAAACGTGAGCATGGTTGCTCTGCTTTCATCTGCACATGGTTCTTTGGATAAGCAAGCTTGGGTTCATGTTTTTGGTTAGAGAAGAAATGCCCTTGAATAAAGCCCATTCACATGCAGTTGTACTGATAGGACAGTGATAGGATAGGACATGAATTCAAATAATTAAGGGGGAAAGGAGAACAAAACCCAGCAGTTATTGAGTTGATTCGAACTCATGATGGCCCTGTGTGAGCCCGAGGGGAACTGTGACCCTTGGGTTTCTGCTGGCTGATTTTTCAGAAATAGCAAACTCTTGGACGATGTCTCTGAGTGGACTCACACCTCCAGTGTCTGGTACTACCTAATCAATGATTTAACTCAGTGATCTTTCTCCCGACTTGGCAAGAAACAGTACTGGATTTATAATATCATTTAGACATAAGAAAACTGAGAGGGCTGAGCCCCGGTGGCGTAGTGGTTGTGCGCGGGACTGCGGCCCACTGGGAAGGAAGTTCAATTCCAGCAGTGGGGCTGGGCCTCCTACTCCCACCACCGGAGAGCAGTGATGCCCACAAAAAAAAAATGAGACACGGAGAGATTAAAGGACTTAAATTTAGATATAAGAAAACACAGACCCCAGTGAGATTAAAGAACTTATTCAAAGATGCCTTTTAATTCACTAGAACTAAGAAAGATTTACTTTCCAGTTCCATCAACATTAAAGCACGTGGACACTTGGTCTCTAAATGATACTTGGGGAAGCAGCACGGTGTGGTGGCGAGAGCCCTGGACAAGTGATCAGGTGATCTGGGATTTAGTCAAAGCTTCATCTCTGACTAATTGTGAAACAATCAGAGGAAGTAGCCCCAAGATATGTCTCCATAGCAACCTGTGTTGTGACATGATGTGAATTCACTGATCTCCACAACCTTTGGTTTTCACATCTGAAACAGGGGAGTCAGAGGCCACACTTACTGAGTATGAACACGCCTTTCCCAAAGAGGGGTACACGCAGTGCTTTCAAAGCTCCTGTGGTATATGGGGTTGCTGGGAGTTAGCACCAGGCTCGATGGGACCTAACAGCAAGTGAAGCAGTGCAAAATCTCAAGTATATTAGAAAGACCTCAGCCAGCACATCAAGTCTCTGACGCCAGGGATACTGTTGCTAAGGGTTACATGAAGATGAAAAAACAAGCAAGAGTCTTCTAGTAGATTCTAGAGACATTTCAGGTAGATCCCCAGCCTAAAGTAAGTTGGAAACCACAAACTCATCCCCGCAAGTAGACCTTGGCTTGACATAACAACCAGAAAGTCTTCAATGTAAAGTGCTCAATTTAGAGAGCATAAAGTAATTCACAGTGGCCAAACCAAACTCCCTGCCATTGAGTCAATGCAGACTCAGAACGACCCCCTGTGGGTTTCCAAGATGGTAACTGTTTACAGGAGTGGGAAGCCCAGTCTTTCTCCTGCAGAGCTGCTGGTGGTTTTGAATGGCTAACCAGGTGGATCACAGCCCAATGTGTACCCACTGTACCACCGGGGCTCCTGTGAATGGTGACAGTGATCCAGTGATGGGCAAAACCCCATGAAGTTGGTACATGACTGATAGAAGGTTGGAGATCACTAAGTTTGGTGATCCTGGAGACCCTTGCATAATACCCACACTCCATGGATTCATGTTGCAATTTTCACAGAAATATGTGAATTCCAGTGATCATTGTTTATTAGTCAATAAAGTGCTATTGCCCTAATCTAGTTCAATGGAGCTATTTCATGTATTCATAAGATCTATTAGAGGGACTTTGAAAAACCAAACCCACTGGTTCTGGGTCTCTTCCAACTCAGAGTGATGCCAATGAGGGTTTCAGATGCTATAAATCTCTTAGATCTATTTAATTCTTTTCTCGAACCCCACAGAAAAACTGAGGCTCAGAGAGCTAGACAAAGATACAATTAAAGGTTGGGACAATGCTAGAATCCAGTTCTAATTCCTCCTGGTGTCCCTTCCCTTAATGGATCAATGGAAGAGGAATCACATTCAGAAAACCTAAAGATAATGTCTAGACGAATTTTAATGTGTTCTCCTTGAAGCAGAAAATTCCATTTGTTTCTAGAAGAAGACAGAAAAGTAGATTTTGAAGGGGAAAGTAAACAGAAATAATACATTTAAGGAGAAACAACTTGTTTCATTCCCCTGCCATTTCTAACATCAACTTGTTTTTTTCCCTGCCCTCGGGCAACCATTTAGAATTCATCACTTCACACTTATTGCAACCATAAACAAAGGATCTTGTTTAATTTAACCTGAAAGCAGATCATTAACTCAAGGTCTGTGAATGGAATAGAGGCACAAGTTCTTAAAGACCTATCACCTTCATTTGAATTGACATCCACAAAAATCCAACTTTCAATTTTACAACACTCTCCTCTGGTACCAGTACTTTCAGAAGGGAAAAGCAAGGGTCTATGGCCTCATATCTGGAACATGACAGGTGTCCATTTGAAAAACCCACTAAAAGCCTAAATATCCCACTAATTTCTCTTACTCTCTGTAAAACTGGTGCGAGGGCAATTTAGATTTTATTCATGAGACACAGCCCCCAGTCCTGCCAAAGCCCTACAGTAAGCCCCGGAGGGTGTCAAGGACCCTATCTCGGTAGGTGGACTAACATTGTATTTTAGGTTAGGACTAAAACATGAGGGTGCTGGGAAAATCTTGGAGTTGGATGTGAATCAAGATCAAATAAGCAACAAGACTCTGCTGCTTTAACTTATAAAGAGGAACCTTCAAAACTTTAGCTCATCTTACTATCGTGTAAATTCTACCTTGTCGCAAAGAGCACCAGGAATAGGAATGGGAGCGAGGAAGGAGGACATTGGAGACTACCAGAGGAAACTCTTGGCCTCAGGCCTGGGCAGACACCACACACACAGAGAAAGGGGTTTCTGCTAGAGGAAGCTCATACTGTTGCACTGTTCTTCCACAAGGGGGCATTCAACCAAAAGATTTCCCTAAAAGTGCTAATGTAATCGCACAGGAAGGATGGCAACGTGGGTCCATTTTCCACAAAAGAAAGACACCTTTAAAAATCAAAGCAGAACCATGACCAAGATGGGTGGGGGTAAGAGAGTGGGTGGGGTAAGATTCTTTTCAAAGAAAGAATATTGCCAATGTAATGATCAAAGCAATTGGGGGGGCAGGTCATAAATATTCAACATGCCACATACTTGGGTGTGGTGGGGTGGGGGTGGGGGTTCCTGCTTTAAGGAAATCTATCCAAGTGTTTCCTTAATTGGTGCTTGTTAATTTTTACCCACTTGCCCTTTGTAGCTGTGTTCATGGAAGACTGCCTTACTTCCCCCAGGGTTCTCTCTGTCTGCCCCTCAGGTGACATTAGAGGCTAATGTGGGGAGTCATAATAGTTATTCATTAGTTATTAGACTTCCTTCAAAAACAACAACTCGCTGACATGGAGTGACCCTAGAGGACAGGACAGAGCTGGCCCCAAGAGTTTCTAAAACTGTTAACTCTTTGTGGGCATCAAAAACCCCATCTTTATCCAGCAGAGCACCCAAGAGTTTCGAACGTCTTACCTTGCAGTTAGCAGCCTTAATGAGAAACCACTCTACCAGCATGGCTCATTAGACCGCCTTAAAGATCACGTAGTTCCTCTTTTCTAAGGTTGAAGAGTCTTTTTCTTTTTAGGAGTCTTTTCTTTTTCCTGTCTCTTTTTTTTTTTTGTGGGCATCACTGCCTCAGGTGGTCGTGGGTGCTACCCAGTGCTGTTCCTGAGAGCCGCCACTGGATTTGAACCGCCGAGCCCGCAGGCTGCAGTTCCACACTCAACCACTTACGCCATTGGGGCTCAGCCCGAGTCTTTTTCTTTTTAAATCATTTTATTGGAGGCTCTTACAGTTCTAATAACATTGCATACATTGATTGTATCAAGCATATTTGTACATATATTGCCACTATCATTTGCAAAACATTTTCTTTCTACTTGAGCCCTTGGTACCAGCTCCTCTTTTATCCCCACCCTCATGACCTGTTGAAAATTATATATTGTTATTATTTTGAGGTTGAAGAGTCTTCGGCTGCCAAACAGAGACTGGACACAGGGGAAATGGTGAACAGGAGCATCACAGAGAAGCATGAGGACTGTGGTGGACTGGAAAGTCAATGAAAATCAGGCATCTGCAGTGTCCACACAAAGCAGCAAATGATGAGATTGACCACCCCCCACAATTGTACTGGCCCAATGTGACCCAGAGGCTTCTCCCATCTGTAACCTGGCACTCCTTCTCTTCCATGAACAGAGGACACAGACCCCGAGAAAGGAAGGAAGTAATTTTTCCCAAGTCCATAAAAGAAATTCCAGTCCCACCTAGGATCCAGACCTGATTCCCAAGGATGACTTTAAGATCCTGTTTACATTCTTGCTGAGGTGAGGAGCATGCTCCCCTATGACGCCTTCCCCTTTGGGGGAAGGGCATGCCATCCCCTCCTACAGCCTGATCCATCTGCCCATTGGCAAGATGATTCCCCTGCTGAATAAATCCATCCCTTGAGGCATTCAGCGTTTGCAGCTGCAGCTGCGGGCCGCTTGCGTCTTTGCTTGTCCCCTTGCACTGGGACCAGCTCCTGTCCACATGGAGTCCTGCAGCTGGGAGCCAGATTTTCCCAGAAAACTTTGTCCTCCGTCTTATGACATGACTAACTAGAATGTTGACATGTAGACAAGGATGGAAAGAATTTGGTCTCCTTTCTCTTTGATTTTGACTTGGAGCTACCAGATGCTTCCAGAGTGACTTTTCCAGGTTCCGTCTGGGAGAGTGAAGGGCGCGCAAGTTTGAAGAACGCCATCCATTGTTCTCTTGCTAGGTTTCTGCTTTCCTGCCCTGCTCATGAGATGGCTGGTCATGTGGGGGGGCGATATGCGGGGGCGGGGTAGGGGTGGCATGCAGGGTGGTGATGGTCTTAAGTTTAAAATGCTCTCTGGCCTAAATTCGAGGGGTTGTTAGGATGTCTGTGAAGGGTAGGTTTGTTAATGCCAACATGGCCACAGAAGATTGGTGGGTCTGTTGTGATGGCACGGCCAATGAACACATGGGATGAATTGAAGGGCAGAGATAGGCAGGGCTCAGCAAGTCCCGCCCTCTCTCTTGCTTCCGGATCTTCGGACCAGAGAGTTGCCTTGTTCGTCCTGTGCCTCAACTTCCAAACACCACTATCCGTGGGACACCTAATCGTGGGCTGTGGAGCTGTGAGTTGAGGTTCCTTCAAGCCCTAATTCGCCATGCTCCTGGAGTATACATCTCTTAAGCTGGGGACCGTGGGATTCTATCATCTGGCTGATTGTTGGTGATCTGCTCTGCCGTTTGCTGCCTATAAACAGATAGCCTGAATTGCTCTACAGAGGACTACTCAGCGGCCCTCAAGACTTGAAGGACTGCCAGTCTTCTAGCTGTCTCACGCAAGTGAGTTGCACCAAGCAATCTGTACTGCTTTATAGATAGTTAACCATTTCTTTCTTATCTTATATACCTTTCTCTCTATATAAATATATATAAAGAATTACTAGTGTCCTGATTTTATTTCTTTTTTTGGGGGGGGGGGGCATCACTGCTCTCCGGTGGTGGGAGTAGGAGGCCCAGCCCCACTGCTGGAAATGCACCTTCGTCCTAGTGGGCCGCAGTCCCGCGCACAACCACTATGCCACCGGGGCTCAGCCCCTGATTTTATTTCTATAAGAGAACCCTGCCTGACACAATGTCACGTGACAGCAAGAAAACACCAAAAGGAAGACTCTCCCCTGCCAACCCCTCTCTTACTAGCCTTTCCTTGGCCAAAGATAGCCACCATTTCAGCTGCCACTGAAGTGAAGGTATATAAAGTCCCAGTTCAAAGGTGAATAAAATGAGCTCTTTCCAGTAGCTTTGCCTGAGATTCGTTGATCAGATTTAGCAAGCCTGGACATCTCGAGTGGGACACTGTAAAGACCAACTAATGGGAGATGAATGGGAAAGGCAGCTCTGGGCCGGCTTCTCCATGAGGATGATACTGACATGTGAGTCTGTTTCATTTTGTCCTGCATCCTGCAGCGCCTACTGATTGCTGTGAAGTTGACGCTGGCACCTGGTGACCCTAGGAGACAGAGTAGGTCTGACCCATAGGGTTTCAAGAAAGCCAGGTCGGTCTTTTTGAGTGTGGCTCATGTTTGTACTGCCAAACTTTCTGTTGGAAGTGAAATGCTTAGTCACCGCACCACCACCCACTAGTGATTGACTCCCAGTCACAGCGATGAAACCAGCACCCCTGCCCACATTTTCAAGCCACCCCCCCAGGGAGGTGGCACCTCCCCTTCTCTCATTTGAAAAAAAATTGATTTACTGCTACTGGTTTGTCGAGGACAAACCAGGGTAGAACACCCCACCGCCAGAAAATATGAAGCACCAGATCCTGGGAAAGAACTGGTCCAGGCTGCGTGCATGTTGGGGAGAGGAAGCTTTCTTCCATTATGAATATCCTAGAGTAATAAATATTTTCTAAGAGAGCTAAGCGAAGCAGAGCGAGTGTCTGTTCGTTAATGAGCAGTTTGATCAGAATCAGGCTGGTGCAACTGGAGGCCCTCAAGGGGGCTGGAGGGGCGCTATTCATCCATGCTTCCATGGCAACCTGCCGAGCCTGGATCCTAAAGTGTCCTTGCCGAGGGACTGGCCACCTGGAGCAGTTCTTAGTTCCCAAATTGAGGACTCCTTTGAGCGGACGACCGTGCCAAACAAGATCCTGGATCCCTGCTCATGAGTCTTGTGGGAAGTCTCCTTCCAAGTTGGCTGGAAATGTCATTAAGAAATACTACCCTTCTCTGGGTAGTGAAAAAAGTCAGGTCTTGGCTTCACGCAAGGATGTCGGGGAGGAGAAGAACATGGATCATGGCAGGAACTGGCCACTGCCCTTCTCTGAGCAGCATCAGGGCCTCAGACTCTTTGAAGGATGGTTTGAGAAAGGCAAGTTCAATGTGGTCCTGGTTCTGCCAGGTTGTTATCCTGATGTGGATTTTTACCAAGCTCATCAGACCTTTCCATCCCACTCCCCAATCTAGTGCCGTGGTCATTGAGACGAACCCCCAAAGCACACCAGTAGGGGTCTCAAAGCACACCGATAGTGTTTCTTACCTGAGAGGTCCAGCTACATCTTCCCCGAGCGTCTCTCGCATGCGCCACTTTTAGACACTGACTGACTGCCTTTTCCTCCACACCCTCAGTATTGAGGCACGAGCTGTGCTGTGTTTGAGCAGAAATGGGTGGATCTGAGAGCCGAATGCTATATAGTATATTGCCACAGCAACCCTGGTGGTGAATCAAATGACTCAGTATTCAGTCTGGAAACATCTTTCCCCCCCCAAAATCATGGAATTGTCTCTTTCTAGAATCTTCAAACTGTCCTCATAATGGTCCTTAGATTAACCCACAACATGTTCTGTGGAGATTCAAATGTATGCAAGTACTCAAACAAGAAGCAAAGTAAAAAGAGAAGCCAGATTCCATTTTGAAAAATGCCTACTCAACTAAGTATGTATGTTCAGGAATTCCAAACAGGGCAGGAAATGAATGGGCCAGAGGGTCCTTCAATGGGACCAGAGGGGCACTAGACCCACTCAAAATATCCATGTTAGCCTGCCTACCCAGGAACCTAGAGTTTGGCAGAGAAGGGAATAGGGTGATGGCCCAGTAGGCCCCCCAAAAGTGGTTCAGCTACACTAAACCTATTTCATTGGACTGAATTTCTCAGTGCCCATGACCTAGTTTCTCTGGTTCACCAGTGATACTGATGGAATAGAGATTATGCAAAACTATCATTTTGTGAGTAGTGAGGTTAATAATAATGGCTCACATTCATCGATTGCTTACTATAGAAAAGGTTTCTAAGCGCTTGACAAGCCTCATCCCCTTTCATCATCATAGTCAAACTATGAGCTGGGTAAATTGATAGCCCCATTCTTCAGATGAGAAAATGGAACCTCTGAAAGATGGACTTTTCCAAGGCAGGAAGTGACAGAGGAAGGAATAGAACAAATACCAAACAGGCCATTCCCACTTAGGCTCCCAATCAGCTGGCAAAGCAGAAAGAGAGAGCCTAGACCTATGAAGTGAGGGATAGAGGAAAGGTGCACTCCAGTTCTCTTGCAGTAAAGACCTAAATATGGTCATAATGGGTGTCTGAGTAGAAACAGACAGAACAAGAGGAGGAAGAGACTCTTCACTTCATGGGGATGATTCACCTGGTGCTCCATGCAGCCAAGACACAGCAGAACGCCAGTCTTATGCATTTGGAGGGGTGTCTTGAATGTTTTAAAACTAAGAGGTGGATTCTTACTGGGCCAGCAGCTTGGTGCTGAGGATTTTCTGGAGTTGGACATTCCAAAAGAGCAAACCTCTTCATTTACTTGCCCCAGCTGGGCCTGATATCTTGGAGAACAAGGCAGATAGCAAGTAAATAAGCTGCTCAAAAAAGGCTTAATTGTTCATAGATTTTTGTCCTAACTTGCTTTTGTACAAGGCCCTAATAAGATGAGTAATTTTTTTTAGAAAAGAGAGAGTTGTCCTGCGCTCAAGTCCTACTTAGCTTAATCACCTACATATTCTTGACCTGCATCTGCAAATCAGGAACAAAAACTCCTGGCTGGTGACAAGATCCTTGGTCCCTACAGCTCCCAAACCCTCACCCTGCAGTGTCAGCGGAAACGTGTGTGTTGTTGAACTCAGCCTGGCCTGACCTCGAACGCAGCTGAGGACATTCTGATGTGAGTAGCAAGAGTGTGCAATGCGCGCACGCACACACACACACACACACACCTGAAGATGTTGAAAAAGCCTCTCTACATGTAGCCTCTACTGTCAAACTGTGGACTGCAAAGTCAAGAGAATGAGCTGCTGAAAGTGAGTCAGGAAATTGAATATAAAGGAAGAAACATTTTGTGGGTATTGACATCCACAACCTAACAAGAGCAAACCGTAAAAGAAATAGTGGAAGCTCACTGGACTCCAACATGCAATGTCTTGGGTTGGAGCCTTGTGGAAAATGATTGATTAATGCTGCTGTTATTGATGATGATGAAGAGGGGGAGGAAAATGATACTATTAGTAGCAGTGTTTATAAAAGGGAGAAAACTTAGAGGGCATTATGCTTTTCCAAAATATTTTCACATACATTATGTCATTTGATGCTCCACAAGAAATGTAGGAGAGCAACCATATTGCAAAGAGAGGCAAAAAGAGATTCAGTCATTTTTCCAAGGTAAGCAGTACCAAAAAAACTGTCTCACTCTAACTAGAGGGTGGTGGTACTGAGGGGGTCTTCTCCATGGTGCTTTCTGCTAACTGCCTACTCAAGCCTTCTGCCCAAGAGGGCTCAGTACTCCCAGAGAGCCAGGAAGAGTGAAGTGACCTCACCTGAGGTGTGGTGGCTCCAAGCCTACACCCTCCTTTGGTTTCACCTCTGCTCCTGAGTCCTCTTAGCTGACCCAACCTGTTCACACTCAATTGTTCTCCAAACCTCAATCTTTTTCCTTAAAAGTCTATCTCGATGACATGCAACTACTGTAGTTTTCAGATCATAAGATGCACTCCCCCCTCCAAAGTGGGGGGAAAATGAGGGTGCATCTTTTGGTCTGAAGGTGTGGTCCCCCAGAACATTTTAGCATACTGGTACTATTTGGTTCAGAATATTTTTTTTCTTATTTTCCTGCTCTAAAAAGTGAGTGTGTCTTATGGTCACTTCTTTTTTTTTTTTTTTTGGCATCACTGCTCTCGGTGGTGGGAGTAGGAGACCCAGCCCCACTGCTGGAATTGAACCTCCGTCCCAGTGGGTCGCAGTCCCGCGCACAACCACTACACCACCGGGGCTTAGCCCTGGTCACTTCTTTTGATCTGAAAAATACGGTATTTTAAATCACACTCATTTGTCTCATTCCTTAACTCCCTGTTTTGGACCATGGATTATTTTAGATTTCCATAAATGAATTCAGGCATGCATCTCTCTCTCTCTCTCTCTCTCTCTCTCTCTCTCTCTCTCTATCTCTCTCTCTCTCACACACACACACAGACACACACACACACACTCTTTCATGTATATAAGTTGAGCACTTGGGCTGAATTAAAAAAGAAATTATCCTCAAAGCCAAATAAAGAAAAGCCGAAAAGTTGTCCACTTGCATGTAGAGTTCTCCCCTTCCTTTGACTTTTGCCCACCCTCCTCTGGCACCTTCCTACCTGGGATGCTATGTCTACCCCCACTAACTCCTATGCTGCCCGTGATGACATCAGATTTGTCACTGCCAGGAGGGAGCCTTCACTGTCAATCTGGTGAGTCTCATTCACCAGTTGGGTACAAAGAACTGCCCCCCTCCCATTGGCAGTCAGATCCTTGGCAGAGACCAGTGGCTCAAATAGGACATGCATTTGAACTAGGGATGCACTATAAACAATTGTCGAGGAGTTCTTTGTGGAGGTGGGGGAGAGCCCTTTCCTCTTTCAATTCTAAGGTTTGTTCTCATCTACTCTAGAACACTTGATATACTTGACATTGACCTACACAGACTTGAGATAATGGGTGGTCATATAACTGACTATGAAACCAAACTAAACCTGAAAACCCAGTCCAAGCCACTCAGATGAGGCTCTTCTTGAAATAGCTCTGTTCAAACTTTTTTTTTAATCTGAGGCAGGGCCATGGCTGTCAGCAGCTGACTATGCCTCCAGTCAGGGGCCCAGAACAGTTTTCAGTAAGAACTACCAGAATGGCAATGGTTTGGGAGAAAGAGTTCTTTTCTTACAGAAATGGGATGTGGTTCCTTGAAGATAGACCACTGGATGGTGAGCTTGTCCAGGGAGGTCACAGAGGTGGAGTAGTTGCAGACCAGGGTGACATCCGATCCAGCAGTCACATTCACATCACTATCGGGGACGGTCACTTGCACCACCATTAGAACCTGACCTGAAACGATAAGCATCGAAAATCAAGAACACACACTAGTAACCACATGCGGATGAGGCTTTGTCATTAGAAAGCATTTTCAAGGACAGCTTGTTTGGGGAATGCAATGTAAGGACCAGAGAGGCCAGCGGAGCAAGCAATTGGGGTAGTCATAGGGATGGCCTAGCACAAAGGGTCCCCAAATGGTTCCAAGGACCCCAAAGAACCTGGTGAGCAGTTCCGTCAGTTCTCCCAGGGCTTCCTAGAGTCCAGGGAAGTGAGAATGCCTGTTTGAAAATCAGGACATCTCAGGTAAACCATCCCTTTCTGCTAGGACTTCCGTTCTAAAACCAGGTAAGTCCCAGGCAAACTGGGGTGTGTTGCAATCCTATCCTACAACAATTTTGGGGGGTGTGGCTGCAAGGCAAAAATATATTCACAACAGTACCAATTTTTGCCCCTCACTCTCTTCCTCTCATGAAGATAAAGTTTTCCAGAAGCTAGTGCTGTAATTTCTCTCACAGATGTGGGTGTGTATATCCTTGGGTTTCCATTTTTGTTTTTTTAATTTTAATATAATAAATAGAAATAACCCATGTAGAAAAAAACTTCTTGGGGTCCTCAATAATTTCATTTTAAAATTGTATTAAGATCATAGTAGATGCACATGTCATTCTATGAGATATGACAAAACAATCCCATATACATTTTATCCACCTGTTTTGTGAAACTGTACTTTAATACCACATTCAGGACATGGACATCAGTATAACCCACCAATCTTACTCCTATTCTTCCAGTTTTCTATCCTCCAGAACTATGACAGTATAAATAAACGTTTATTGTTGGAAGTTCCCCAGGTTTTGGTAATTTGTTATGATAACAAATATACCTTTGATTCCTTTTATTCTTATTTTGACTTTTTAATTAGGAGTTAGGTGACAATTGGCAGAGCAGATCATTCGTTTTCCACTCAATAACTCGTGCACATGTTGTTTCCACGCACCCACTGCAGTCTCTTCAATGGACTGTTACTAATTCCACTTTGTTCCTTTCTCTCCTATACCCACTTCTCCTTTTCTGAATTTGTCCTTGATCAGAACTTTGTCCTTCATAAGACCCTCTAGTCTTTTCCAGCGAGGTGCTTTTTTTTAATCAGGAAGGAGTGTCTGGACTTTATCAATTGATTTTCAGCTTCAATTGATATGCTCTATGTCTTACCTCTTTTTGCCAATCTTGCTGGAGTTTTATCAGTTTTGTTGATTCCTCTCCCCTGCCCAAAGAACCAGATTTCTGTTTCATTGATTATTCTCAACAGTTTTCTTATTTTTTATTCCATTCTTAACAACCCTTACTCTAATTTCCTGTTTATTTTTTTTCTTTTTCTAGCTTCTTGATCTGACTGTGCTTCCTATTTTCTTCCCTTGTTTCCGTGTGGAAAACATGACCATTTGTATGAGTCCATAGTGATTTTAAATATTTTAACTATATCTCTACATAGTGTTCATAGTGGTTGCTATGGAGACTCCAATATACACATGAAACTCACAACAGTCTACTATTATAAGCCTCCCTTCCATTTGGGCCGATATATCCTCTCCACTTTCAAATATCACTGCATTGAGTACCCTATGGTGTTATAATTTTTATTACTATAATAGATTTACTGACACATTTTATCCAATCCAATATGTCCACTAACATAGAATTCTGTTTCTCAATCCCATCTAGTGGAGCTATATAGTTATCAATGCCACCAGCCCCCTGTGTCCCCCTTCCCACCCTCTCTTCCCATACCCTCAGGGAACCATCATTCCTGCTACTGTTTCTGCAGGGTTATCTAGCTTAACTTTCATGTACTGAACAATCTTAGTATACAAATGCACATACACATAGCTAACATGATTAATAAGGTAAGAGAAATAAGTCTTAATAGTCAGGGGAGGAACTATTAAAGAGCTAGCAGATAATTTTGTGGTTCATCAGTGCTATATTGCACTCTGGATTTATCATCCTGTCTCTGTGGTCCTTCTGAGTGGGATGGTGCTATAATTTTTATTTCTTTTTAAAATTTTTATTTCAATACTCAAATAAAATTTATAAAACTCTTGAGTTAAAGGATAGTGTACTATGTACATTCATATTTCTCTGGTATAAAAGAACAGATTAGGCACAGGGAAAGAAGCACAGAGGGCAAAATACGTACCACATGAGCATCGTCACAGAGTCAAGTAACAGAAAGTGAAAAAGAGAAGGCCCTTTCTGCAGAGTCAGCAGGAAGAGAAAGCCTTCCCCTGGAGCAGGCCCTTCCTCATGCCGCTGCTCTTTCCCACAGTTCCTCATGCTGTGGTGAGCCCCGACCATAACATGATTTTTTTTTGGGGGGGGGCATCACTGCCCTCTGGTGGTGGGAGTAGGAGGCCCAGCCTTTGCTCCGTGGAGCTGGAATTGAACCTCCATCCCAGTGGGCCGCAGTCCCGCGCACAACCACTATGCCACCGGGGCTCAGCCCCCCATAACATGATTTTGTTGCTATTTCATCCCTGTCATTTGCCACTGTTATGACTCGCCATGTAAATATCTGATTAAATATATTTTCATTGTTACAAATTCAACTTCATTAAACATAATGGAAACATAGTGATTAATCACAAAACAGTATGTGATTATATACTGTGAAATCTTTATGTGTTTTCCAAGGGTCTTAGGTGACTCCCATGCAAGGGTCATTTGACTCCAAAGAGGTCACAACCCACACAGGTTGAGAACCACTGTCCTAAAGCTAGTACCTCAAATTTGGACATCTACCCTTCTAAACTGTGAGAAAACAAGTTTCTCTTTGTTTGTGTCTCTCCTTGAGGTATTTCTGTTAAAGCTGTCCTGAGAGACTAAGGAGGGGCCATGTCCTTCCTGCTTAGTAGTCCTGGGCATTCCTTGGTGTGTCAGTGATCCCCACCTGGTTTCTGCTCCATGTGTGTCTCTGCATGCAGTCTGCTCTTTTTATAAGGTGCCACTCAGAAGGCTTTGAGACTGGAATGACCTCATAAACATAACGAAAGAAAACCCCAATTTTCAATCATAGGTTTATTGTCAAACACAGAGGTTAGGTCCCAAACACAACTTTTGGGGGGAACAGACATTCCAGCCACAACTGTAGACAATGCCTACTGGTGCCCCTGGCTGCTCCGAAACGTAGCTCACGATTGCAGAGATCAAGGGACTTCCAAAAGGGAGCACCTACTGGATGGATTTTTACATAAATACCAGGCACATTACTTTTTTTTGGGGGGGGAGCGCAACCATGCCCTTCCCCTAAGGTCTATGCTATTTGTTTTTACAGAAACATATAAAAGAAGAGCAGCAGAATGTGTTTATGAAAATACATCTCCAGGAGAGGGTGAGGGTGAGGAAGTAACAGAATGTATGCTTCATTTGCCAATACGTAGACGACTGTGGCTGCATCCTTTTTTCTTTTCCACCCTCCCACTTGGTATCTCTAGGTAAGAGAAGGGACTTTTAGGCCAACGGGGAAGGTGACAGTATATCTTGTCAGGGGGCTTTCGATGAATGTCCCTGGGCAGTAGGGTTCCGCCCCCCCCCCCCGCTGTTGTCACATGTTCAGGTGAGGAGAAGAGTCCACCTGCGCTGTCCTCTTGATAGCTTGGGGATCATGAAATGCTAGGACTGGGCTGTCTTTTTTCTTTCTTTCTGGTGAGTAGGGAGGCCTCTATGCTGCTTTTCCAGTCCTCGGGTTTCAAACCAGTTTTCTGTATTTGCATCACCTTTTAGAACTCCCTCTCGGTTGTTTCTCATCTTATTTACCATGTTTACTCTTGTGTTTAGCATGGAGAAAACAAAATAAACATCCAGACCATCGATGTCCACACCAGAAATCTCTCCCAAGTGTTAAGACTGTAAAAAGGGTCCAGAGACCAAGAATATTGAGAATTGCTGGCCTTGGGAAAGAGCTCTGGTTGTGTAGGGGTGACACGTTAGGCTTTAATCAGCAAGGTCAACAGTTTGAAACCACCAGTTGCTCCTCGGGAGAAAGGCGGGGCTTTCCCCTTCCAGAGAGTTCAACTCTGAAACTCACAGGGGGCACTTCTACCTGTCCTGACGGGTTGCTAGGGGTTGGCATCAACTCGATGGCAGTGAATTTGGTTTTGTTTTTGGTATCGCTACACATAGGGTTTGGAGGAAAACCAAAGAGCTTCTTACCTATAACTCTAGCTTGCCATTGTACCTGCATATCTCAGTAATATGCAAGGATCTGCTAAAGGGTTGAAATAGGTGAGCATAATTTACCGAACGTTATAGAAGTGCTGGCTCATCTGATTAACTGATGCTTATCCATTCCAGTCAGAGGTTTGAATCGTGCTCTGGAATGTGGTATCGGGCTGGTAAGTAAATGCTGAAAGGGAAGGTCAAGTTTAAGAAATGTTCTCTGCACGCAACTATTGCTCTTTTTTTTACCCGGAGCAACAGAGATTGATGGAGAGTCAGAAATAAAAGGAGGATAAACAATGTGTGACTAAGGGTCTCTCAGAACAACTGCCTCTTTTCCCTCGAGACCGGCACAACTGGATGGTGCCAGACTACCATCAGTGAATATTCTGATCAAAGGTGCTACAGAAGAATCCTGCTCAAAATAGAGAATTGCAGAATTGAATTTCAAATTCTCATGGTAGTCATCCAGATTTTTTGGAAACACGAAGGCTAGATAAACACTTGAAACCTTTGGCCTGACATAATCTTTAAATCTTAAACAAACAAACAAACAAAGCCCCCTGATGTCTTAAAACCAAACAATCTCAACTGGCTACCATCAAGTTGTTTCTGACTCATAGTGAGGACCCGGTAGAACTTCCCTGTGGGTTTCCAACACTGTAACTTTACAGGAGTAGAAAGTCTCATCTTTCTTCCATGAAGAAATTGGTTGTTTTGAACAGCTGACCTTGTGATTAGTAGCCCAACTCATAACCCACTATGCCATCAGGACTCCTTTAAACCAAAGAATAGTTTAACTGGACTAGTAAAGAATGTATGTCTTGGGCATCATGAACTGATTTTTTTTTTTGGCATCGCTGCCTCTGGTGGTCGTGGGCGCTACCCAATGCTGCTCCTGAGAGCCGCCGCTGAATTTGAACCGCCAAGCCCGCAGGCTGCAGTACTGCTCTCAACCACTTACGCCACCGGGGCTCAGCCCTCATGAACTGTTAAGATCTACATGGGACTCAATTAACAATAGTAACTCAAAAGAGTAAATGAGGGAGAAACAACTCAGTAAATGAGAGTGAGAATGGTTGCCTAACTCAAAGAGTGTAGTCAATGTCATTGAATTGTACCTGTAGAAGCCTGTAAATTACAATGACATAACCTCACTGCCATTGCAGCCATTATGACTCAGTCACCAACTGGACAGAGTAGAACTGCCCCTCTGTAGGTTTCTGGGACTATAATCCTTTGGGGAAGCAGAAAACCTCTTCTTTCTCCCTTGAGGTGACTGGTGGGTTTGAACCACTGATCTTATGATTAGCAGCCCAACAAGTCACAGCCCCCTACACTTGTCTGTTGGATTTGGAAGGAAAGCACATGGAGAACATCCATTATTTTTTAGTCCTATTTTCCATGAATTTTGGGGGAGAGCATCGCTACCTTCAGGTGGGAGTAGGAGGCCCAGTCTTGCTCCTAGAGAACTGCTGCTGGATTTGAACTGCCAACCCAGTAGGCCACAGTCCCATAAACAGCCACTACGCCACCGGGGCTCAGCCCCTTTTTCCATGAATTTTTATGAAGGATCCTCATATGTTCTGCTGTGTGTATTTTCTCACCACCACCACCACCACCAACACATCTCTCACATGAGATGTTCTCTCTGCAATAGAGAGACTGGAGATAGAGACTTAGGTCTCTGCTGTAGAAAGGCTGAAGGGAGAGCCCTAGATCCCTGCAGGGCTCCCAGTCGGGGTAGGGGTAGTGGCGAGATGTAGACACGGAGTCTGTGAAAGGAACAGAAAGACACATTGCTGTTCCCCTTCCCAATTTGGTCTCTTGTAAGACTTCTTTTAGGTCTTTCCCTTCATGACAGTGGTCAGGCAAAAGGAATTAGTGAATGGACTAACCTCTTGAAATATTAAAGGAAAGGAGAAACCTTTGAGGAAATTCTCTCTGGTTTTCTGGGCTCAATAGCCATGTCCTCTGTCCTCCTGCTTCCCTGCCAGAGGCTTACCACTTACCTGGTCACTGACGGCATGATGAATGGAGAAGAGTAGCTTAGGGCAGACAGAAGTCAGCACTTTCCAACTCTGTACCATGTTCCTCTTCCCAACATTCTCCTCCCCATTTTGTCTACTTCCCCATATACAAACAAACAAAAGCAAAAAAACAAAACAACTCACTGCTATTGAGTCCATTCTGATGTCTAGTGTCCATATATTGAATTTCTGAGACTATAAACCTTGGGGGACACAGTACGATCTTTTTTTTCCAAGGTGGATTTGAACTGCCGACCTTGCATATCCCACAGTACTGTCAGGGATCTCTCGCTCACTGCCATTGAGTCGATGTCAACTCTTACTGAACCTATAGGACAGGGTACAACCCCTCTTGTGGGTTTCCGATTCTGTTTCTCTTTATGGGGGTTGAATCTTTCTCCTGGAATGGCTGGTGGTTTGGAACTGTCAACCCTGCAATGAGCAGCCCACTGTACAACCCACTGTGTCGCCAGGGCTCCTATGCCAGAGCTCTGTGGTTTCCCATCAACCTCCCTTCCCAAAAGAAAATGGACCTTTTTTAGGCAGTAAATATGCCTTTGCAATGAGAACATCCTTGGAAAAAGTGACATGGGAGTTAGCCACCACTCTGGTGTGTGGAAATGATGACTTGAAAATGTCCACATACATAAAGATAGACTTGGGTACTGGGGCACCATTGAAGCTTTCCAGAAAACAGATTTGGGAGATATAATTCATTTCTAGTTTGGGTCCCAATACCTACTATTAGATTGGCAAACAGTGGGGATTTGTGATCAGGGAAGGAAGTCCTTGAGGGTCTCTCCAATCAAAAGGGCCTGACAGGCAAGCAAGGATCATTTTCACACAAAGCAAGTACTGAACAAAACTGTGAAGCCTCCAAAAATAAACACGCAAGAAATCTCCCTGCTGGGGATTCTGACTCTTAGTGACCCACAGGACAGGACAGAACTACCCCCTGTGAATTTCCAAGACTGTACTTCAGGGAGGAGAAAGTCTCTTCTTTCTCCCAGGAAGTAGCTGGTGGTTTCAAAGTGCTGACCTTGTGTTTAGCAGCCCAACACACAAGCACTGTGCCCTCAGGGCTCCCAGCAACACATATTTGTTGATCACCTATTTTGTACTAGAAATATTGCCAAGGCTGGGGAACCAATTCTTTGGAATCTATGTCTAGAACTGGAATTGCTGGATCCTGTAGTGAATTTCAAATGCACTCTTTTCTCTGCAGTGAAAGATGAGGTTTTCTGTTTCAATTGACCTTTTACAGCCTTGGAAATCAACAGACAGTTCTCTGCCCTGTTGGGGCACTGTGAGTTGCAATAGACCGGATAGCAATGAGTTGAGCATAATCAACATTGTGAGGAACCATTATAAAATGGCTAGCCCAGCTGAGCCCCGGTGGCGTGGTGGTTGTGCATGGGACTGTGGTCCACTAGGATGGAGGTTCAAGTCCAGCAGCGGCTCCACAGGAGCAAAGGCTGGGCCTCCTACTTCCACCACCAGAGGGCAGTGATGCCCCCCCAAAATAAAATAAAATAAAATGGCTAGCCCATTTTATATGCAGTCCCAGTGGGGAGTGGTTATGTATTCAGCTGCAGACGATATGGCTGGCAGTGTGAAGCCACCAGCGGCTCCATGGGAGAAGGACTGGGCTTTCTACTCCTACAAGGGAGGAGACAAGGGTCATGAACTTGATGGCACTGGGAGGGAGAGAGGGAGAGAAAATCTGGAAAATGGAATTCTTAATTTTACTTAACTTTAATAAATTTAAATTTAGATAGGCACGTGGGGCTGATGGACTTAACCCAAAGATGCCTCTGTGAGTTTCAGGAAGAAAAAATGTTCCTGTTTTGTGTTGATTCTAAATCAAGAATTTGTTGAATTGCTACAAAAGTCAGAAAAATCTGGTCAAGTTGGCAGGACCATAAGTAAATCAAGAAATAAAAAGGTTAGTACTTTTTTCAAACAAAACCTAGGGCTGAGTTTCCTTTGCTGTCTGGTTTGATTAAAGAAAAACAAAACCTAGGAACCGTCGCGGGGCTTGTTTTCTCCCTTGCAGGGCCCCCTGTTTCTTGCATTCCTCTTTTTCTCATCTTTTCTTCTTTTCCATTCTTTCCTTCTCTTTTCTTTCTCTCTTCCTTTCTTTCCTTTCTCCTGCTCTTTTTCTCTCTCTGTCTCTCCTTTTTTTAAAAAAAAAATCACTTTATTGGGAGCTCTTACAGAGATCATAACATTCCATAGTTCAAAAAAAAGAAAAAAAGAAAAACAAAACCAAGTAGTATGCATAGAGACAGACCATTTTATCGTGATTCATTTTGTTGCACTTGGGAGATACTGCCTTTCTTTTTAATTTTTTTATACTGCCTTTCAAAAAAATTGGGGTGGGGCATCACTGCCTTCTGGTGAGAGTAGATGGCCCAGCCTTGCCCCTGGAGAGCTGCTGCTGGATATGAACCACCAGCCCAGTGGGCCGCAGTCCTGCACTCAACCACTATGCCATCAGGGCTCAGCCCTTGCCTTTCAAAATTTTTATTTAAACAAATTGATGGTTTATGGCCACCGTACCCCTACCAAGTCTAATTTTTTAAAAACCTAACTTCTATAGAGTCAATTCTGACTCACAGTGTCCTAGAAGACTGGGTCAAACTGTACCAGTTAGTTTCCCCGACTGCAACGCTTCATGGAAGTAGAAAGTCTACGTCTTTGTTCCACAGAGTGGCTGGTGGTTTCAAACTACCAACTTTGGTGTTAGCAGCCCAACAAACAGCCACGAAGCCACCACGTCTTATGGCATCATTTACTCAACAACCTGTGCCCCCTTCTTGTCTGTGCCACATTTTGTTCATTCTCACACTGTACTTTCAATCTTTTCACAATGCTATTGCACACTTACTAGAAGACAGTATAGTATAGGCATAGCTTTTATGTACTGTAGAAACCCCCAAATTCATGTGACTTGCTTTATGCCGATATTTCCTTTACTGAGGGTAGTCTTCAAGTGAACCCATAATATCTCCTATATACACCTGCACATGACTGGAATATGTGTGGTTTATTTTTTTATTATTTTTATTTTTATTTATTTTTATTTTTTGGGCATCACTGCTCTCCGATGGTGGGAGTAGGAGGCCCAGCCCCACTGCTGGAATTGAACCTCCGTCTCAGTGGGTCGCAGTCCCGCACACAACCACTACGCCACCAGGGCTCAGCCTGTGTGGTTTATTTTTAAAGATTAATATTTATTGTTAAAAGGAAATGATCCAAGGGGCGTATATTTATCATGATCAACATTATTACAAGACATGTAAATGGTACTGCTTTGGTGATGATGGCTCATTCATTTACTTTATGCCTACAACCTGCCAAGCACTTTGCGTGGTTTATTTTTCTTTTCTTATACTACAGGAGAAAGTACTCCCCAAATGACAATATTTAACTTGATGCATTAAAAGTGATTTGATTTACAGTTAAAATGGTGCTACTTTTGAGTTGGGGAAGAATAGATCCAAATAATATTCACTGTTTTGGATTTGGCTGTAAATCCCCAAACCCAAATAGATAAAGGCTCGAAGATATATAGCATTTGCGTGCAGAAAATGAAAACAACAACATATACATTTCCCGCAGGTGTGTGTGTATGCCAAGTACTTAGAATAACATACCTAAGTGTTTTGTAGAAGAAGTATTTTATTAAAGTTCATTCTCATCAACTGGAATTTCATTGAATACTTCTTAAGCCATTGGAAAATCTTTGATTAAAATCGAATCCACCTTACTTAGTCGAGGCTTTTTGGTCCTGTCAAGATGCACAGTCTCAGATATCCACAGGGACCATTCTGCTCTGTGCTAGGGTTTCCATAAGTTGGAATTGAGTCAAGGGCGGTGAATTTGGTTCGGGATCACTTACTTCTACTGCAACATGGCATTTTATATATACTATAAAAATACATGAAATTATCACATATGTGAAAATCATTTATGAATTATGTAGTTTGGGAACAATCATTAGTTCTTTCAACAGACATTTACAAAAAGTACCTGTTGTGTGGGAACCAGGTTTGACATCAAAATGTTACTTGCTGACCAGGAAAGAAATCTGGGGAGCACATTAAATTGCACAATGATCAAATCATTATCAGTTATCCCAGAGCCCTATCTGGCTCTACAGGTGGACTCAAGGCAGTAAGCTTTTTGTGAGATGTTATACCTACCTGTTGCCAACAAGAGACCTTCTAGAACCAAGGAGAGCTGTCCCTGTGGGTTTATGAGGCTGTCAATCTTCACATCCACAACAATCAGGGCAAAAGACCTTGAAAGCACTCTGAGAGGGCCTCGTTCAAAAAGTCACAAGCACGTGACTTATGACATAATGTTCAAAATAAATTTTGGAAGACTAGAACATCATTTTCAAGATATAAACTCATTCTTGCAAAGTAATTGATAAATGAGCAAAGGGATCAAATGATAAGAAATTCACTTAAACCTCTGACCAGTCTTTTTAATACTTTTATATATTTTCCAGACCTCCTATGCTAACCTCACATAAATTCATAATTGGTAAAAAATCCTATCGAGATAACATAGATTACAGTCCAGACCATTCTCTCAACTCTTCCTAAAATTAGCATATATTCCTCACTGAGAAAAGTGGGGGCAACAGGAGTCATTTTAGAGGGTTGATGTAGAAGACCCAGGGGTCTACCTAATTCGCTAATAAGTAGAAACTCTTTATGAAATGACAAAGATTTTCATTTTCTAAAGTTGAAGTTTCAAATGAATATTCTCGGGGGAAGGGGAAAATAGCAATTTGTTTCCAGGACAGAAACAACTGGGAATGGCAGTTTGTTGTAAAGGCCTCTCAAGCCTGGTTGACTCCCTGGATATATGCAATTCAGACATCTTGTGACGCTTGCTTTTGTACACCACCTATAGGTAAATATTCATCAACAAGCACTTACAGACTATGACTAAATAGTCTACCTACCATTTTGAAAAGCAAGGCTTTTTTTCTGATCATAAAAAAATTACACAACATCTTTGGTAGAAACCCCTCAAAATATGCACAAGCCAGGAAATAGAATCCAAATCATCTATAACCTCCTAACCCAGAGGCAATTGCCATTAGCCTTTGGTATACACCCTAGTAATGTGTGTAGTAATTTTATAAAATAAGAATGATCTGGTATGCTGCTTTCAGCTTCTGTGGCTCAATACTTTATCCTGCATATTTTCTTATGTCATTAAATATGCCTTGTAAGCATCATTAGATTGGGTGCTCACTTACTATAATTGGTGGCTTTTTTATGTGAGGAGGGTGTTACCATCCTCATTTCTTTTCTTTGGGGGGGGCATCACTGCCCTCTGGTGGGAGTGGGAGGCCCAGCCTTGCTCCTGGATTTGAACCGCCAAGCCAGTGGGCTGCAGCCCCGCACTCAACCACTAGGCTACCAGGGCTCAGCCCTTATTGATGGCTTTTTTAATCCCCCTTTTTTTGGGGGGGGGCATCATTGCCCTCTGGTGGTCGTGGGAGCTACCCAGCCTTACTCCCTGAGAGCTGCTGCTGGATTTGAACCGCCAAGCTCATGGACTGCAGTCCCACACTCAACCACTATGCCACCAGGGCTCAGCCGTAATCTACTTTTTAAAGTTCCTTTTTTAAAATTATAGTTTTATTGGGATGCAATTCACATATTATTCACTTTAATTGTTCAATTATATGAAGATGATCTGGGCAGTCTGGTATCACCACAATTTCAGAGCCGTTTTCTTCTTGTGCTCATGGAGGTTCTTTCCCCATTTCCCCCATCCCCGGCCCCTCCCCCCACTGCCGCCACGCCTCTAGGCAAAAAACATCCCCTTTCTTGATCTGCCATAGTTTTGCATGGCCACCACCTGTAAGAATGAATTCAAAACTGATACTTAAAAGACAGCCAAGATTTTTTTTCTGAATTGGTATTATTTCCTGTGTCTAGCCAACAAGGGGGTTTTGACTGCAGTCATGTTTTGCTACTCCACTCCCTACAACCTCTCCTATTACGACGACGCAACGGCACCTCACGCAGATTGCATTTAGACTTAGAAACAACAACAACAACCACCACCGAAGAAATGGTACGGAGTAAACCCAACGCACGGCCTACACGTCCATTCTGACTCCGAGTGGCCGTGGTCGGAGTAGAGCTGCCCCCGCCGGCGCCTCCGAGGGAACAGACCAGCGCATCATCTTTCACCCGGGCAAGCGGCCGTGGGCTCAAACCACCCATCCTTCGGTTAGCAGCCAAGCGCTTCACCACCTGGGCCCCAGTACTCCTTTCGAAAAATAAAGCAACTCAGGAAACTTGACCCCCACCCCCACCCTGACCTCCCCCCATTTCGTAAGCAATTCCGGGCCTCCGACCTTGGCTCTCTGGGCTGAAACTCAGCCCGCCCCTCACCGAGAGCCGAAGGAACAGCTCAAGCCAAGCAGAAGATAACCTCCATGTATAGAAACGCAACCCAAAGGCCAGCTTTTGAGTAAATTCATCCGGTTTCTCTTCAGACCACGTAAACTAAAATGGCTGCTTCTTTCCACCCACCCCCACCCCACCCCCACCCCCACCACCATTTTCCTTCGGAAGCTACATCAAATAATTCTCTTAAGGTTGCCCTCTGCCACCACCAGCTCCAGCACCCCACTCACCTCATGGCAAGTGTGCGCTGAGAAAAAGTTCTGAGTATTCTTTTAATTCATTATACTGGTCTGCTAATTCCTCTGAAGCGTGGGGGTGGGGGTGGGAGTGGGGGTCGGGACCCGGGAGACCGATTCGCTGGGAAATCTGTATAATTTCAGTTCACAAGGAAGCCTCCATTTCCCGGGGTCTAGGGAGGGGCTCAGAGACCCTTTCCTTACCTGTGAGGCAGCTGAGGATGAGGAAGCCCACCAGGCCTGGGAGCGCCATCGCCAAGATGTCCGTGGAGCGCAGCTTACCTCGACCAGGCTGGCCCCGCACTGCCGTCTGAAATGGAATCGAGGCGGGCCTGGCTTATCTGCTGAGCATCATGGGACAAACAAGCCTCTTGGAGCCTGCGTATTGGGTGCAGACCTTTCTTGGAGCGGACCAGATTTGTTTCTTTGAAACACTTCTCATGGGGCGTGGATCCTTGATATATTTGCTACTGTGTTAATGATAAACCCACGTATTTAAATTCTTTGAGGTCTTTGTTTTCTTGTTTCTTTAGGGAAAAAAAAAGAAAAGAAAAGATCTCAGTCAAAAGTTTTGCTCTAGAAAAATCTCCACTTCGAAGAGCATCTATGCACCTACAAGCCCACAAGGCTATTGAGCCTCAAATACGCCACAGTATCGACTGCCCTGCCCTGCCTTTGCAAATTAGGGTAGTAAATGGGTATTTGAAGGTTTCCTTCTGAGGTGAGGGTAGCAGGAAGGGCACAGAATTACAGAGCGGAAAAAAGAAACCATTTCTGTGTGAAGCCACTTTGCACACGTCACACTTTTTGGAAGAACAGCTTTCCACCAAAATTGCCAGTAGAATTAATAGCATGCTTAGCTCCTCTAGGTTAGAACCTTTAAAACAGTTATTCTCCCCACTAATTTTGTCAAATCGGGTAAGTGAATACATAGAGACTTTAAGACTGCCATCAGATGGTTCTGAATTATTGCAGAATTGGGTGCGCTAGGGTTTTCTTGAAGGGGGGGCGGTTTCAGGTGTATGTGAATTTCTAGTAGAGTGCCTCCCAGGCCTAAATAGCTGGAGAAACACCAGGACCACCTCTAGTCCATCCCATGTGCCAACTCCTGCCCCGGCCACCCACTTCTATAATCACTCTCAGATTTGGACCTTCTCCAGTCTTCTGCTTCCCCTCTGGCCCAGGCACTCAGCCCCTCATCCCTGTAGTAAGCACTTCCTAATCGATCTACCAACTTCCTCCTTCACTCCATGCGCTTGGCCCAGGCCAAGGTTCTAACCCTGAATGAGCATCTTCACTAACACCCCAAAGCGACTCTTTCATCCGATCCTCATCTGAATTCCAGGCCTTCTGAGATCTGATCTGTACTTGAGTCACATTTAAATTCATCTACCTAAAACTTCCCATCAAGATATACTGCCTTGAAATGTCCAGTCACATGAAGAATGTGCGAACTGCAAGTGATATGATTTATGGAGTCTAATTTACAGGAAATATTTGATCCCATCTTACCTTTGCCAAGCTAATTTCACACTACTTCTCAGAAAGATATTTTCCTCCTGTCGGGCATGGTTCCCTCTTGTCCTCCACCCTCCCTGTTCATATCTAATGCTTCGACCTGACTCCAGATAACTTCCATCTCCATTAAGAATTGTTGCTTTCCTCTTCTTGCTACCCAGCTATATTCCTGGTGCTGATCAGCCGCACTCTCTTATGTGAAGATTATCCTGAGTCTACTGGCCAGTCCTCCCTGGGATCCCTTAAACACAGTGACGATAAGCAGAGCGAGGACAGGGACTGAGGTTTTTTTGTTTTTGTTTTTACTTTTTTTTGTTTTGTTTTGTTTTTTTGGGCATCACTGCTCTCTGGTGATGGGAGTAGGAGGCCCAGCCCCACTGCTGGAATTGAACCTCCGTCCCAGTGGGCCGCAGTCCCGTGCACAACCATTACGCCACCGGGGCTCAGCCCCCAGGGACCGAGTTTTATACAGACAATTCCCAATTGAGAAAGGGCATATTCAACTCCCCCCCCATGTAGTGAGCTCAAGAAAACGCTTTTCTATAGAAACAAATCTATAGCTAGAAGTCTCATTCCCAGACATATGTCATGCATAGTCTAGCTCTGACTGGAATTCTGAGTGCTGGACCACATAAGGCAGGGCAGGAGGGGCCAGAGAAAGAAGTGCCTTTTCCATTCCCAAGACATGAATTGAACATAAAGAAACTTACTTTCCCCAAATAGCAATGAACAGATTTCAAAAAGTCTGTGTGACATGTATGACATGTCTTTGGCATGCATCTTCTTTGCTACACCTTCTCAGGACCTCTTGTTTCCATAGGTTACCCGAAGAAGGGACCTTGCTGTTGTTCTTGTTGTTGGTAAGTGCCTTCACGTCAGTTCCAACTAAAAGTGACCCTTTGTATAGCAGAACAAAACATTGCCTGGCCCTGTGCCACCCGCACAATTGTTCTGGTCCTGGAGACCGTTGGGAAAAGCCTTACTACACGGAATCTCTCATGGTCCCAAGTTATGTTTTCTTTCCCATCCTGATTCCTCCCAGAAACACTCTCCTTCCTCTGTGCAAGCAGTTATCAGCCCCATATCAGGAGAGCGGAAGCCAACTTCACGGGGTTTCCCATCAACCCCCTCCCCTCTACTTGCACTGTTGAAACTAGAGCTGTATTGCACCAATCACATTTCCGTCTGAGAGTTTCATACAAAGCAATGAAGAGAGATCATCGAAGAATGAGATTCGACAAGGCGGACAACCTGTAGGGGGGGGCCTCTGCAGATCCAGACCAACCTTCTTCTGTCTTGAATCTACCTTTACTTCTGAGTCCACGGAGTCTCCAAAAGACCCAAGAGTTTCACAATGGCCCTTCCCGGAAGTACGTCTGGTGTGTAAACGTAATTAGAATTGTATTTGCTGGTCTTCCTTGTAGACGTATGGATGCTATCCCATCACAGATAGGATGCACTTCAGGATCGATTTGGAAATATTCTTTTGCATGATGAATGCACATCATTTCTTAAATTAAGTCGTCCTCTCATAGTAGACTATATCTGACTCAGTAGAGTCCGTTTCAGTCCACTAATGCCTAGGATATCTATCTTCCAACATTCCATGTCACCCTATGACTTCCAGTTTTTCTGAATTCATACTTCATATGCTCTACGCTCTGATTATAAATGGTTATGTATAATAACTCTCCTTCTAGCCAGGGAAGTCCATCTTCTGGCACTACCTTGGACAACGTCTTGCTGCTTGCTATTCACAGGGTTATCACTGGCTTTGTTTTTTGAAAGTAAATGACTGATTCTTCCTCCTTGTTTTTCTTCGCCTGTTCCTATGAGCGCAGCTGAAATCTGTCCACTACGAGTGACCCAGCTGGCATTTAAGATATCGGTGACATAACTTCTAGTATCACACCCACACAAAAGTCATCCCAGGACAACAAACTGACAGATGACTGTGGACAATTATTATTAATAATATAGAAATAGTACTTCAACAATACTAAACCACAGATGATCTAATAGAAAAGAGGGCAACGGCTGCAAGCATGAAATTCACAGTTGGCCAGGAAACCTATGAGAAACAGCTTCCCCTCTGAGAACTGGAACTTCAAATAACTATGAAGCACCAGTTTTCATTCTCCATAGTAGTCATACTCCATTAAAAAAAACTGAACATATTTGCTGTTGACAAGTTTGTACACTTTTGTACACTTTTGTTGTTGTTGAAAAATACAGATGTTTAACACAACTGTCAAATCAAGATGTTTCGTGCATACAGTTTAGTGGCACTGATTACATAAATCTTTTTTGTCCAACCATTATCAGCATCCATTGCTCAAATCTCTATCTCCAAGAACAGAAACTCCATGCTTCCTGATTTCCCCTTTCCCCTTTCATCTTGCCCCTGGCGACCAACAATATTGGAGGCCTAGATTGCAAAATTTCCAGTGGAAAAATTTTTTATAATATACTTTTAAATAAAAATATTCATATCCTCTTACCCAGTAATTCCATTTCTAAGTAACTAAGGAGGGCAACAGTGCCTCTGAAGTAAAACGTTCACTTTCTAAGCACAAGACCATGTTACTACGGCAGTGAATAGATTTATGCAGAATTTCTAGACTAAGACAGGCTAGGAAGAAAGGCCTAACAATCTACTTTCAAAAATCAGTCATCAAAACCCCAATGGATCACAATGGTGCGCTCCCATTGTTTATACTGTTGCCATGAGTTGCAGGTCAACAGGATGGCAGCTAACTGCAAGCTACAGCAGGGGCTCTCAACCTGTGGGCCGCAGGGATTGCTCAATTCATCGCAGTAGCAAAATGACAGTGATGAAGTAGCCAGAAAAATAATGTTTTGATTGGGGAGTCACCACAACATAAGGAACTGTATTAAAGGGTCACAGCATTAGGAAGATTGAGAACCACTGGTCTATAGGAGTTAGCAGAGAAGGGGGCAAGAATATAAGTCAAAGGATGACAATTGCACTATTATTTATAATCGTGTAAAATGGGAAGTGGCCGAAGAATTAATCAATAGCAGGATAGTTCATTAAGTTTCGTACACCCATAGTATGAAATGCTATGCAATATTAAAATAGATATGGTAGATCTGTAGATGTAGTTGTACATAGCATCATGGAGAAAATTTTAATAGCTTTCAAGGGGAAAATAAGCAAATTATGGAATAATATGCATACTATAACTCCATAATGAAAAAAGCATGTATGTACATAACAAAAGATCTGAGAAAAATGGCTAACTGCTACTGCTTGCAAGCATTGGTATGGTTATAACCCTACTTATGAGTAAATGGGGACTTATTTTTTCTCTATATATATACATCTTTTCTCTTTTCAATCTTTTTACCATCATAATGTATTCCTTTTGTAATTTTCAAGTAAAAAAGGGAGAGCAGGAGAGAACGTTCCCAAATTCTGAACGTTCCCAAACAAGTATCCTGGGGGAAGGGGAAGGGGCGCAGAGAGAATGAGGAACAGCTACCAAAGGCTCAAGTAGAAAGAAAATGTTTAGAAAATGATGATGGCAACCTATGTACAAATGTGCTTGACATTTGGATGGATTGTGATAAAAGCTGTATGAGCCCCCAATAATATGATTTCAAAACAAAGAACTATTCCGTCGTCAGTGCCTTCTTTGTTCCCATGCAATCTCACTGTGTGATATGATGGGAGGAGAAGCTAGCTCCTGATGCTAGCTGTATGACCTTGGGAAATATACAACGTTTCTGAGACTCAGTTTTTCTCACACATAGAATGTAGCTAATGCCTGGCCTGATTGTTTCCCTTGAGAAGACAGGCAGGAAATGCACTTAGAAATTTACAAATCTCTGCAAAAATGTGAGGGATTTTTAGTACTATTTCATGTGCTAGTTAATGGCCCACTTCTTCTGAGCAAGTCAACCCCATAAAAATCCATCCAAGCAGGCGATTGAGATGATCACTAGGAGACAGAGTTTTCTTTTCTCATCAAGAATTACAGAGTGGGGCTGAGCCCCGGTGGCGTAGTGGTTGTGCGTGGGACTGTGGCCCACTGGGACGGAGGTTCAATTCCAGCAGTGGGGCTGGGCCTCCTACTCCCACCACCAGAGAGCAGTGATGCCACCCTCCAAAAAAAAAAAAAGAATTACAGGGTCAGACTGGGCTGAGCCACAGTGGCGTGGTGGTTGTGCACGGGACTGTGGCCCACTGAGATGGAGGTTCGATTCCAGCTCCAAGGAGCAAAGGCTGGGCCTCCTACTCCCACCACCTGAGGGCAGTGATGCCCCCCCCCAAAAAAAAAAACAAAAAAAACCCCAAAAAACAAAAAAGCAAAACAAAACAAAAAAATAATTACAGTGTCAGAAACCCACAGGGGAAGCTCTGTCCTGTCCAATAGGATCACTGTGAGTCAGAATTTAATTGATGGCAGTTAGTTTGTCTTTTGGTTTTCTTAGAGTTTAACAGAATTCTGTCTGTTTTAGTTAGGTAGCATTTTACTTAAATGCTCAAGTGGTTTTCTGTTGTTATTTTTGTATGAGGAATTCTGGTGCAAATGGGTTAGTCCAAGCCCTGAAATCACAACCTCCTCCTTAGGCAAAGGATTGAATAAGTTAGAAAATTATTATTTAACACCTCTGTGTCCAGCACTATCCTGTGGGCAGGTGGCCAGATGTCCAGATTTGCCTGAGACTGTTGCACTTTATGAATTCTCTTCCGTGTAATCACATAGAGCATCTATCTAATCCTCTTTCCTTACCTATGGGACATAGAAACACAGAAAGAAGCCTGTGGTTTTCAATCACCAGCCTCACATGTTCTTTCCCCAGTTTCTTTATTTTTTTGCTTAATACATTCAGTGCAACCTGGACTTCTTTCTTTTTTCTTTGATTGAATGCTGGCTCTTGAAAGGGTTGATGTTGACTAGTCCTTTCTGGCACACAGACTCTGTGTATTTCCCTTCATCATTCAATATTTTGCCGAAAGAATCCCTCAATATTTCAGCTGAAGGTTTGAATTTTTCCTCTGTTCTTGAAGTTTGATATATGCTGAGCATGTTTTCACTTTTTGACTTTCCAATACCATGTCTCTGCACATTTCACACTTGATCTTGGAGGAAGCACTCAGTAATTTTTTTTTTGTTTCTTTGGAGGGGGGCATCACTGCCCTCAGGTGGTGGGAGTAGGAGGCTCAGCCTTTGCTCCATGGAGCTGGAATCGAACCTCCATCCCAGTGGCTGCAGTCCCGTGCACAATCACTATGCCACCAGGGCTCAGCCCAGCACTCAATAAATTAAACAACATATTGAATTGGTCAAGTCTGCTCCAAACGTTCTCTTGATTAAAATGCTCAAAAGCAAAGATCCACTTCGAAGACTAAAGGCTACTCGACCCACGTCATTAAATCACCAAATGCCTGTGAAGACCTAAAAAAAAGTTATGTCTTGTGATTTGGGTGTTGGTTACTGTATAGACCATGAGCGGCCAAAAAACAAATGAATTATCTTGGAAGAAGTATAGACAGCATGCCTCTTACAAGAGAGGATGGCAAGATTTCATTTCACATACTTTGGACATGTTACCAAGACGGACACCATATTAGGTAAAGGAGTGTCTGAACAAAAAGACCTTTATGGAAATGGACTAACACAGTGTCTGTAACAATGGGCTGAAACATAGCACCGGGGCTGAGGATGATGCGGGACAAGGTGGTGTTTAATTTTGTTGTGTATAGGGTTGTGTGTAGGGAGTTGGGACTGACTTCTTGGCATCTGAGAACAAGGGAGCAATTATTTTGCTTTACTCGCCCTTTTTTGTGAAGTGGTAATCTAGTTCCCAAGTATGGCTACTGCTGGTCAGAGTCTCAGTTCTTGGTGACCACCTTATTGCTGAAATGGATGTTGAGGAAAACAACTTCCAAAAGCTCACACAGCATATTTCAGAGTCTGGCCTGCAGTCCAAATATGCTGGCTCTAGAGAACAGGCTCTTAACTTTGCATGCTGTTGCTTTAAGAACAAGGCTTGCTATTGCTTTCACGCATGATTAATGAATTGACAGTTTCATGTTCACGGCATCTGATAGTGACTATTTTGACAGGTACCATTCATTTGGATTGATATGAATTGATACATTTGTCGAAAAAAAAAACGAACCTAGAACAACAGCATCAGGATCAACAACAATTTCCTTATTTCAGGTACAGACTGAGTTGCTTGAAAAATTATAAAGAGGAGTGGAGAGGGAAATATAATTCTATAATTTTTTAAGCCAAGAGGTGAGAATCTCTCTCAGATTAAAGACTTCAGAAGGGGAGAATATCAAGTGAATTCTGTGACTTTGTTATGAAGAAATAGAGTCTCCTTTCCCCTTCCCACCCTCAATAGAAAGACTGCGACTTCTCTTAGCGATCAATCAAGTGTGACTACTAACCAGTTATCAACTGCATTTGATGGATGCCTCCCTGGGAGTCCTGCAGAGGTCTCCAGAGAAATGACCAAAGTGATCCCCAGTTAGGCTTGAAGCAGGGGCCCTTTTGGGTATTAGGCAGAGAGACATGGTCGTTCGTATCTTCTTAAACTTGGGAAATTCTTATGTTCTGTCCTGGAGCGAAGAACAGAAAGTTCTCCTTTGGCAAGTCAGGTTTCAACAATATGTCTGAGTCAGCTTGTGTCGAGTAGTCTGGGATTGCTTACCTAGCGATAGTAGGGAGACTGGAAAGGGTTAGTACCAGGAACGCTGTGTTCACTGATAGTGTGACTCAACGTGTTATGTACTTTAGAGTGTTTGGGGAAGCCTACTCCTAGGCAGTTGGTGTTGACACAGTGTACAATACATGTCATAGTCTCTGCTTTGCCAAAACCATGTGCACATGCAAACTCATTCACACCTATACAACTCAAAGGGGTCCTAGACCTGCACTTCTTTTCAGTTGAGAAAGGTCCAAATTCGACTTGTTTTAAGAAATAGCACATGCAGCATGTATGGGGTTCTGAGACTTTCTCCTTTGGTGAAGGGCTATGGTCCCCCAGACACCCACAGGGACAATTCTACTTTGTCTTATAAGGGGGTCCCTATGAGTTAGAATTAACTCAATGGCAGTGAGTGTGAGTTTGACTTGGAAAAAAAATCCTGGTCAACACTTCCTGAAAGTGCCATACCTGAGTGAAATAACCCTAAACACCCATGATCGTTTTGGAGTCAAGAGATTAGTGTTTCGTAGCTGGTACGAAAGTCACTGTCATCGATCCCATGTCAACTCTCAGTGAGCCTTAACCGGACAGAGCAGAAAGGCTGCTTAAGGTTTCCAAGAATGTAGATTTTTATGGGAACCCCCTCATTCTCCCATGGAGAGACTTGTGTGAACCACCTATCTTGCAGTGAGCAGCTAAATGCTTACCCTATCAAGCTGTTCGGAATCATAACATGGTCATAGGAGTGAGCGAATGCTGACGATTTCTAGGTGGCAGTCAGGCCCTCAGGTTAAGCATTTCACAATAATCCCATGAAAGAAGATTGTGACAGTAAAATCCATGAAAGCCAGAAGTTCTATTAAGAGAAAAGGAAAATACCAATAATTTCCACTCACTCTATTTTCCATTATCTGGAAAGCAAGAGAGAAATGGTGAGACTATATCTTGTGGAAAGGGAAAACTCTCATGACCTGGTTCTCACAGACCTCGGTATCTACTTCTCATTTCACAGATGAAGAGAGGGACGTTCTGAGAAGTGACATGGTTTGCCATCAGCCATCACACAGCTTGGAAGGAGGCAAGCCAAACCTTGAGCACAGGTGTGACGGACGGCTCCCAAATTCCTGTCCTTGATCATTCGTGATAGACCCACTCTGGGCAAGAGACTGTTGCCTACCCATCGGTCCCACTCTCCAGGTTGACACTTGTGTTGGAAAGACAAAACCAAGACACACAACTCCGGTGTGAAAGCTAAAGGCTACATCTTTATGAAGGGTTCCACATGCAACATAGTCAACAAAGAAATCCTGGTCTCAAAAAGGGCAGGCTGGCCCCTGGGAGAGAAATCGTGAGCCCCAAAGTCTCCCTCCTGAGTTAAGGAGTGAGCCCTTGGTGGAGTCCACTTGGCTGAGGAGGTTTCTGGGAAGATGTTAATGAACTGTTTTCTTGTTTGTTTTGCTTTTTTGGGGGGGTGGCATCACTGCCCTCTGGTGGGAGTAGGAGGCCCAGCCTTTCTCCTGGAGCACTGCTACTGTATTTGAACCACCAACCCAGTGGGCTGCAGTCCTGCACTCAACCACTATGAGCCCGAGGCTCAGCCCTCAACGGACTGTTTTAAGGCAAAGCTCTAGTGTGAACCATCAGAAAGAGAGGAGAAGCCCACCCAAGGGCAAGCATGACAACGAGGCAGCCAAGCAAAGGTGGTTTGGGTGAGAGGGCTGGAAAGAAGTCAGTGCTGGAAATGTCCAAGAAGATAGGCAGCAAAAGCAGGAGGAAATGACGACGCATTTCAAAGGGAGGATACAAGCTTCAACTCTGTGCTGTGGGACTTGTTTGGTGGGTTGCGTGCTGTCTGGTGCTTCCGGTGCACTTTGTTTTGCTTTTGTCTGTTGTGTTTGTTTGCTTGTTGTGGTGAACAGCTGTGTAGTGCAGTGACAAAGATGCTAACATCAGACAGCCTGGCTGTAAATCCTGGCTCTGCCAATTGCCAGCTGAGGGACTACAGGCAATGACTTAATTTCTTTGTGCTTCATTTTCCACAGCCATACCATGAGAGATGTATAATAGGATTGTTCATAACAATGAAATGTGCTATTATTGCTCAAGTACTTCCCAGCAAGCCTGTATGCAGTATGCCTTCTAGAGTGTTTGTCATTTGCCTAATGCAAATATCACGCATCATTTACAAATGCAGGTAATTATGACAGTGATTGGGAAAACCATCTCTCTGTTAAAAAAAGATAGAATGTCACTTCTTGGAGGACACTGAGCTTCTGTTAAAAGTGATGGAGGACCTGGGTAGCTCCCATGACCACCAGAGGGCAGTGATGTCCCCCCACAAAAAAGAGTGATGGAGGGCTGAGCTCCAGTGGTGTAGTGGTTGCATGCGAAACTGTGGCCCACTGGGATGGCAGTTCAAATCCAGCAGCAGTTCTCCAGGAGCAAGGCTAGGCCTCTTACTCCCACCAGAGGGCAGTGATGCTCCCCTCCCAAAAAATACAAATAAAAGAGTGACGGAAATTTTTGGAAACAGAATTTTGGTCGTATGGTTGTACAATGTGATGACCTTAAGGAGGGTCATGTCCCTGGACTGTACTGGCACAGAAGCTGTGTGATATAGACACCCCCTTAAGAACAGAAGTCACTGGCGAAGCACAGGACATTGCAGGGCAATGAAACTGTTCTGTATGGAACTAGCTTGGAAAACACATGTATTAGGCATTTGTCAAAACCCATAGGACAATACAACACCAATAAGGAAGTCTAAGGTCAACTCCTTGCCACCGAGTCCATTCAGACTGATACCAACCCCAGAGGGCAAGGGAGAACTGCCTGCTTTGAGTTTTCAAGACTTTACACCTTTCCAGGAACAAAAAGTTTCATTTTTTCCCATGGAGCATCTGGAGGGCTTGAACCCCAGACAGGGTGGTTAGCAGCTGTTCAATGCACAGCCCAGTGTGCCACTAGGGCTCTGTAGACTAGAAACTTAAGTTAACACTAAAGTATCCACATTGGTTCATTATGTGGGTCGCAAGAATGGAAGACACTAAGAATGCTAATGGCAAGCGTCAGAAGTCCTAAGGACACAATGGTTAAGAACTCAGCTTTGAATGGAAAGGTCTGTGGTTTGAACCCATCAGCCACTATGTGGAAGACTTAGTTATCTGCTCCTGGGAAACTTACTCCTAAAACTAACAAACTCACTGCCGTTGAATCAATGCTGACTCACAGCGACCCTATACGACACGGTAGAACTGTCCCTGTGGGTTTTGGAGCCTAACTCTTGACAGGAGTAGAAAGCCCCATGTTTCTCTCTTGGAGGCTGGTGATTTCAAACTGCTGACCTTGAAGCCGGCAGTCCAGTAGGCAACCACTATGCCACCAGAGTTCTACCTGTAAATCTTACGGCCTAAAAAACACTGTGGAGAAGTTGAACCCTGTCTTATAGGCTTACTCTGTGTCACGATCCAATCAGTGGTATACAGCAACAATAATAAGTGTAAAAGGATAAGTGGAGGTATATGGGAACTCTGTAGATTCTGTATGATTTTTCTGTGAACCTTAAACTTGTTTAAAAATATGAAGTGCTTTGAGCGTTAAAAAAAATACATGATAGATGGGGTCATTCAAGCAAATTGCAGCAGGGCAGCAATGAGGAAAGCTGAGTATTGGCTGCTGCCTTTAGATGGAGCATTCCCACGGCTGTTGAGTCCATTTCCATGCAAAGTGACAGTATCCAGGGGTTCGAAGACTGCAAGTCTGTAGTGGGAGCAAACAGCATCATCTTTTTCCTTCACCACAGCAACTCGTAGGCTTGATCCACTCACCTTAAGGTTAGGAACCAAATGCCTAACTGACATCACCACCATACAGCCTCCAAATGCCACTGTCCCTACTATTATTCCCAATTGCTTACACCTGGATGGTTCCATGTAATTTTTGTGATGCTTGATCTAAAATGAAAGAAAGAACCTGGTTCCTACTATGGCCAGATAGTTACAAAGAGATTTTATAAAGAAAGTAATTTAGACATAGTTGGTGGCATAGTGGTTATGAATTGGACTGTGATTTGCAAACCACCAACTGCTCCTCAGCAGAAAGACAAGACTTCAGATTCCCATAAAAAGAGTTACAGTCCCAGAAACGCCGAGGGACAGTTCTACTCAGCGCTGTGAATTGGCATCAAGCACTTGGCGGTGAGTCGAGTTTTCGTTTTTTTACCCAGGGCTTGCCTGAGTTCCCTAAGATGCAACAACTCTTAGGGCCTAAGATGAAATGACTGCCCTCCTCCCCCCGTGGGGGTGCCTACTTGGTCACTACTGGGCATGGCCTCCCACCTTTGTTTGTGGAGAATGCTTAGTGGCAGGAATGGCAGGATGTGCAGGAGAGAAGAAGCAATGAAGGGAGATGTTTGGGAGAAAAGAAGAGATTGCGAGGCTTCCAGCAAAGCCTGTCATCGCTGTTGCAGCTGGAGCAGCAGCACAGCTGTTCGTTCACACGTATGCAGCTGTGCAAGGAGGGTTGCAGAAGGCCCAGTGCGAGGGTTCGAAGTTAGGTTGTCCACTGGCTAGAAGGTCAAGCTGCAATTGTAGAATGACAGGGCTACAACATTACACCCAGATGCTCCTTTTCACAGAGCATCAGTCAGGCGTTGAGTCACCAAACTGGTGTTAGAGGTAGAGTAAGGACCAGAACATAGTTCTCTGGACTCTTGGTATGACCTCCTGGAAGAGGAAAATGGCGGTGGGAAACTTGGAACTTGTTCGAAATAGTAACATGTCTGATGAGTAACAGCTACAAAGCCCTTTGCAATTGGGCGGAGGTGTGTGGCCTGTTCTCAGGCCCAATCAACAGGAAACGGCTCTCCGCAATTGACACCAGTTCATGACCCTCCCAAAGCAAACAATGCCTTGTCTCGGTGGATTTGTATTGAAATCTCTAGTAGGAGTGATTGTGCGTAAGAAGACAGCTATGGAAAGCGTCTGTCTGGAGGGAAAGCTGGTCTGCTCTCTGCGTATTTCCCCAGCATGGCCACGACACATGCCATCAAGGCTGAAGTCCCCTAGTTCACGGGTTCAATCATATTGGAGTTATAGCATGGGTCGGCATCTCTCACGTCTCTGGTCTTCTCCCAGCATGTATTGCCACCGGGCATGGGATGCCATGCCATGCTTTGTTTCATGTAATCCTGCAAGAGCAAGCCCTTTATATGGCATGTTCATTCCTGTATCCCCATCACCTAAAACAGTGCCTGGCGCCTAGTCAGTGCTCAGTGAATATTCTCGGAATGAATGCATGGGTAGACAGAAAAGGAACTTGAGCATTTTGCTTAGTGCAGCTCACATATAGGGAGTGATAGCATCAACATGCATTTGTTCTTTTACCAAACAGATGTTTCTTCCTGACCCTTATATCTTAGGCATAGTGTTCTCCATCCTACTGAAGAAGAAAGTTGAATCTAAAGGGAAGGCCAACACAGTATGGGAAGAAAAAGCCTGAGATATCAGAAGCACAGAAAGGGATTGGTAAAGACTTCTCAAAGGCAATGGTTCTTGAATAATGGGCGATATTACAAGGTAGAAGAAAGATTGACTTGGGGATATGGAGAAAGACATTTCCAGTAGAAGCAACAACACATCCTTGAAGTGGAGGCTGGCTTGAGCAATAACTTTATTGTGCTGGATCACAGAATAACCAGTAAGGAGAGGTGCAAGGGAAACAAGGCTAGAGACAAGGCATAGACCCAAGCTTGGGGGTCTTATGGCGTTGTAAGTAGAAACTCCACCCATTGTCATCGAGTGCATTCTGGCTCACAGCGGCCCTTTAGGACAGGGTAGAACTGCCCCTGTGGTTTTCTGAGACTGTAACTCTTTATGGAAGTAGAAAGCTCGATCCTTCTCCCTCGGAGCAGCTTCGAACTGCTGACCTTGCTGCTATCAGTCCAATGTATAATCCACTGTGCCACCAGGGATCCTCATTCTAAGTAAAGACTTAAGCCTTTATGTACTCAGAGGTGGGAGATATGCCACATGTGATGAGATTCGATCTACAGAGCTGGGTACAGTTTGCCTGGTTAAAGTGTTTCTTTTCAATTTAGTGACCAGTATTTTTTGTGGGCATCACTGCCCTCTTGTGGGAGTGGGAGGCCCAGTCTTGCTCCTGGAGAGCTGCTGCTGGATTTGAACCGCCAACCCTGTGGGCCGCAGTCACGTACTCAACCATTACGCCATCGGGACTCAGCCAGTGACCAGTATTTTTAACAATAATCCTATCACAAAAGGCTTTGTACTTTATGATTGATTTTGCAAGGTCCTTTTTTGACAACGAATGCCATGCCATTCCTCTTGATTGGGTTATTCTGGTATAATCAATCATATTACCTTCTGATCTAAAATGGCGAGCATCAGTTGAATGTAGGATCTGCAATTCCTGCTCGTGGAAGCAGCCGTCAAGAGACCGAAAGCCGAGTTGTATTAGCTGCACAAGATCTCTATTTAGAGGATTGAAAAGCAAGCGTTATTTTAAGGACCAAGATGCGCTTGCCCCAAGCCATGGTATTTTCCATTGTCACCTATGCATGTGGGGAGCCCTGGTAGTGTAGTGGTTTTATGTTGGGTTGCTATCCGTATGGTCAACGGTTCAGAAGCCACCAGTAGCTCCAAATGAAGAAGGCTGGGCTTTCTGTTTCCACAAACTGTTACAGTTCCGGAAACCCGCGGGGGTCACTGTGAGTCAGCCCTGGACTTGGTTTTCATTTGCAGGTGACAGTGGGACATGTAATAAAAAATGAAAGCAGAGCCAGTGCATCTGCATTGTGGTCCTGGAGGCTGCTAAAAGGACAGCACGATGTGTCTCAGAAGAACTCTGGCCAACGTGCTCCTTGGAGGCAAGGGCGGGAAGACTTCGTCTTAGACACTTTGGATATATTTTCCGGAGAGACCAGTCCCTGAAGAAGCACAGCATGCTTGGTTAAGTGGGGAGGGGGGGGCTCTGTCAAAAAGGAAGGCCCTTGAGGAGAGAGATAGACCGCATGACTGCATGCATGCGCTCAAGCATAGGAACGATTGGGAAGACGGTGTGGGACTGTGCAGTGTTTCACTCTGGTTTCACTCGGTTGTGCATAAGGTAACTTTGACATCTAACAACAACGGCATTTACAAAACTAAAATATTTAACAAAAAAGTCCAGAATCCTAACTTTTCCTGGGAAAAAAGTAAATAAATAAACCAGATTATTATCCACTACATGGCCCCCACGGCTCTGAAAGCCTGCACTCCAGAAAGAGTTGTCTCCTTTAACTCTCCAATTTGCCCATCACTAGTCAGTCTGTGTCACGGATTATGTTATGGCTGATACCTGATTCCTAGTATATCAAGGAAGCAGTAAGCCTTGGGTTTGAACTGTTGCCTACAGAAGCCAATGCATACTTGAAGCTCAGCACAAAGTTCTCAAGAATTACTCTATTTGAAAAACGAATGAACTCAGACCATTACTTCTGACTAGAATGCCTTCCTCACCTTCTCTACACTGAGAAAATCCTACTCCCTCCTTCTAGGTGCAGTTCAGCTGTCATCTCCTCTGTGAAAGACATCCAAGATTTCATGTTCTCCACCCCAGCAGGATGATGTGCCCTCTCCTGTGGCTAGGACATGAAGGAGGTGAAAGCCCAAAGGTCGGATGCAGGGGAGCCCGAGGAGCCCGGAATGGGCCGTGCTTGGTTGTAGGTAGAGGGGGAGTCTGAGGTTTGAATGGAGAGGATGGGGCTCTGAATGGACAGGAGTGTGGTGGGAAGCTGAGTGTCAACTATGAATGAATTAAAACCACAGCTTTCCTTCCTTGGAACCTAGTCTCCTACCTTTTCCTTTTCTCTTCTCTTCTAGCTTGCTTTCCTTGTCTTCCTTTCATATCTCTCTCTGCCCTAACCCTTACCTGGCATTAGATAGAAGGCAATACACAGGCTTACAAAAGCAGCTCTTGGAACAACGGTTCTGACAGCAGCCACAATGAGTAATTGCACCAGTAATTCACCGTGTCCCCCCCCCCACCAATGCTATGACATGCCAGAACAATGTCCAAGCATTCCAACTCTAAGTATTAGATGGATGAGGAAAACTGGGAAAACTGCAACCTGGAATAAAACCCCTTTCTTTTCTTTGCTTCATAAAAACCCCAGTCATACTTCAGCATGGGGAGTTACCTGATGTTAAGACACTCCCTGATGCTTATCAAGTGAACAAAGCCTGCAGCCTCTATATGAGTCAGTTAAACATTTTTTTTTATCATTGGCAACTTGGTGCCATGATTCAGATCAGCACTGGATGAGTATTCACTCCTGGTAAGTTTTTAGACATGGATAGAGTACGTCTAGGAATTCTGGCTTCCTCCCTTCTCAGAAGACCCTTCTGGTCAAATCCAAGTCCAATTCCTGTACCTAGGCTCCAGTTTGTTTTCTTGGAGCACAGAAGTTGCAAGGTTTGGTTCTTTGTAGTCAGGGCTGCATCTGTTTGGGACTATTGAGTTGTATAATTTAAATGGATGGTACATTCTGTGAGTTCCATCTTAATAAAGCTTTTTTGAAAAAAAAGAAAAGAAAAAGTTAACCTATTTCTGGTTGAAGTCACTGCCTCTTTTTTTCTTTTGTCTTGCAGAGTTCTGGGACTTTCTAAGTGGTCACAGGCAAAACAAAGTCATCTCTCCTTCTGGCTCAGACTTCTTTTGTTATGGGATAGGTAAAGTGACTTCTAAGAAGACAGTTTCAGACTGTATTTGGGGCTCCTGGGACTCCTGGCATGGTACCTCAGAAGCAAAATCTACTAAGATAGCTACTTTATAGTGGGCAGAAAAGAAAGTTCAGGAAAAAGACAACCTACTGAGGCCTCTCTTAAAACAACTTTAGCCTTTTCCCTACACAAAGATTTCCCGTTTCTGTTTCTGTACCTCATAACCTTACTTCTCCCTCATTTACCTCCTTCCTTGCTCCCTGTTCTTTATTTGGCCTTCTTTCTCTTCTTTCTCCTCGCTTGTCCAGTTACTTCTCATTCGGACCTTCTCTAGAGATACAAAAGTCAGAGAGACATCCTTTTACAGGCACCTCTTGAAGGTTTTCCACCTTGTGCTGACTAAGAAATAATCCAGCCCTGTCACTAAGGGTGTGATGAATCTCTCGCTCATATTATGGGACAATTAAAAATCACTTTCAAGGAACACTTAGGGTTGGGCATTAATGTTGCCGCCCTTGTTGCAATCTGCAGTTTTATTGTTAACTGACCTTAAGCCTGAAATACCAGATGCTGTTCAGAAGCATAAAATCAGCTGGCAGACTATGCCCATTCATGAGTTATAACTCTTTGAATTCAGCAAGTTGGGAATAGAATAAAAAAACAAACAGACAAGGACAAACCCACATGCAATTTAAACACCTTTATGGTCCTCCACAAATACAACATGGATTGATGAGGAGACTTGCAGTGAAAAAGCATATGACCTTCAGGGTCTCTTAGGCTATCTTCAGGGTCAATTGACCTAGATGCTCTCTGGAACTGTGGTCCTAAGTCCCCAAACACAGTGATTCATTCCCTCAGAGTGTTTCAGTATGGCTAAGAAGTTTTCAAAAATTTCCCCAAGTATGCTCTATTACTATATCCATGGATATATTTGTAGTGTACAAATTCACATGGAGACACATCCTCTGTCCAACCAACATGTACGAGCAATGGTTGTGGGTGAACTCCCACTCACTTTCAATATGGGATTTTTTTACTCAATGGGATGTTGCTATAAATAAAGAACTCTTAACTTTAATGAGTCAATAGATACACACTTGAAAAGCTTTCTCAGATTTAATCTTTCAGGCTATCTTCTGGGGAGCTTCTTGGAACACCATGCCATCTTGTGACTCCAATTCACTTTCTTTTTAAGGTACCTTAGTTTTCAATCCCATTTCATCAGTAGCTAATAACATCTGGGTTACTGGATTACAGCAAACAAAACTTTAAAAAAATCATTTTATTGGGGGCTCATACAACCCTTACCATAATCAGTACATATATCCATTGTATGCAGAGCACATTCGTATATTTGTTGCCATCATCATTTTCATTCTACTTAAGCCCTTTGGTATTCGCTCCTCATATTTCCCCTCCCTCCCTGATCAAGCAAAACTTTTTTGAAACAATATTGACACCACAATGCTTCTACCTAAAAGTTCCCCAGTATTGCCTAAAGCTCAAAGCACTAGTGGGGCAAACACCCATTGCAATAGATTTCATTGCTCAAGGTTTAATCATTCCTTAGACCAGTCCCTGCAACACTCTTATCTACCTGTTTGTTTGTTTTGTTTTGTTTGAAGCCGAATAGACATGGGCACCAATTTGCACAAGACCTAAAGGTATATTTCTTTAAAGTTAAAAATATTGAAACTGCTCCAAATTTCCCTTTATCTCTGACACAAATGCTATCCTGGCTTTTATACCTCCAAATACAACATAATTCACTGTTCATAGACTTTTGTTCAGATTTCTTACTATTCATTAGCATTCTACCTCCCAATACATTTTCACAACCATAAGGGACAAACAATAAACCTAGACTTGATTCCATAAGCCTTCAATAAGTTCCTCTATTCTCCTCTCAGACTATCAATCAGATTGGCAAGACGTATAAATCCTCCTTTTCTTCACGTTGATTTACTATTAGGTTCCCTAGATCCTTTGCAGAGAACACTCTAACACACTGATTTTAACCACTAGCCTCCAATACTGAGAACAATGCATTTTATTTAATTAATTAATTTTATTTTAATAAATCATTTTATTGGGGGCTCTTACAATCCATATCAAGCACATTTGTACATATGTTGTCATCACCATTTCCACAACATTTTCTTTCTACTTAAACCATTGGTATCAGCTCCTATTTTCCCCCTCCCACTCTTATGAACCCTTTATAATTTACCAATTATTTTTATTTTCATATTTTACACCACCCACTGTCTCCTTTTACCCACATTTTGGTAACAAATACATTCTCTGACATTTAAAGCCACTGTGATACTTTGCTATGACAGTCCTAGCAAACAAATTCCATAAGGTGATGGATATTTAAGTTTCTTCATTTTGACTATTAGAGATCATATTACATGGTTAGGACCACAGTCTCAGAGGACAACTTAGTCATTTGGGATAACATAATTCATCTAGATAATATTCTACATCCTACTTTGGTGAGTAGTGGCTAGGGTCTAAAAAAGTTGCGAGCTCCGGGGCAGTTTTCCCCTGCCTTCTAGGGTCGCTATTAGTCAGCATTGACTTTATGGCAGATGAAGTGATTCCCCCAGTGACATGATTGATAATACTTTCTAACATAAAATGACAATGATGTTTCTAGGTGAACTAGAGACACATATAAACCATAGATGCAGGAATTGAATTTTGGGCTTACACTTAATTCTATCCCCAAATTAAGAACAATTAGTTTTTATGACATAAACCTCGTTCTTGAGGCCCTCCCTTATGAAGAAGTTACTGAAGATATGGGTGCTATAGTAAACTGTGGTGAATAAACTAGATAGTACCCAGCTATTAGAAAGAATAATATCTGGGGTTTTAAAGACTTGTTGGTTTATTGTTTTTTGTTTTCAAACAAGCATTCATAGAAGTGAGGCATTAACTAAGTCCACATGGAAGAAGCACTCCAGCCTATGTGATCCAAGGATTGTAAATAATATAATCCAAATCTGTAAGAGGGAATGATATCAACTTAAATTGTGACCACCTGGTTTGCAGAAGGCTATGGATGAAAGTAGAAACTCAAAATCCATTTGTAGAGTGCAAATATGGATTAAGTCTCTGGTGAGTCCCCTCTGGTCATAGTTGAGGGATAGGAATAAACCTGCTATCAGACAGAGAGCATTATAAAGCCGATCATGGCAGATATCGTTAGGCCAACATGTAATATCATTTGAGCCCCTGTTTGACTTATTTTAAAACTGTTTCTGCTTGTTTGTTTAAGTGAAGGAAAAATACATGTGGATTAAATCCCTGGTGAATCTCCTCTGACCATGACCAGAAATGTGAACAGCCTTGCTAACATGTAGAATGCATTGGGAAGAGGGTTGTTACAGATGCAGTTGACATTTAGCACCCTATCATTTGCCCTCCTTTATAATCCATATAAATTTGTTATAGTTTTAATATTGTCTGCTTTTGTTTTGATTAAGGTTTTAAAAGTTTTATTTTGATATTGTTGCTAGCTGTGTTAGTCTGGGTTGAGTAGAGAAACAAGTCCAGAGGCATTCAGATATATATATATATATATATATATATATATATATATATATATATGAAAGGACTTTATATCAAAAAGTAATTGTATATTACAAAAACACTCCAGTCCTGTCTAGATGAAGTCCATAAGTCCGTTATTAGCACATATGTCTGATACCAGTCTATAAATTCTTCTTCAGACTCACACAATCATGCAATAATGTCAAATGCAGGAAGATCACAGGCCAGTGGGTGAAAAGTCTTGTGGATCCAGTGGCAGTGGAAGCATCTGCAGCTGGCATAAGTCTCCACATGGTTCCTCTAGTTTCGGGACCCTGGCTAATATCGGCTTAGCTCCATGTGGCTTGTCAACAGGAATGTCTCACAGGAGGGAATATGTCCCACCTCCAGCAAACTATGTATCTCTGTAGCGCTTCCACATGAGATCATCAAACTGAAACCTGATTGACAGGATAAATTCCATCCCTTTACTCTCCAATTGCCTCTCAATAGTCTCAAGTTGACATCAGCTTATGTAACTGCCACACTAGCTTTTTTTGTGTGTGTGGAAATCACCTAATTTGCTGTCAATTTGAGGAGTAAGAGTATAGAGCGGGAGTTGAGCCTGTCAATCTGGAGATAGCCAATGAGACCTCTGTGTGGACATGTCCTCCTGAGAATTCTGGGAAATGTGGTAATTCCTTCTTGGAGGTGGGAGACACTATCTCTCTTGGTTCACTTCCTTGGAGACTTTCTACTGAAAAGGCTTACTTTCTGCGAGACTTCCCTTAGGAGAAGCCACATAGACCTACCCTGGTGCAGTACGAAACTTGGGACCTAGAGAAGCCATGTGAAGACTCCTGTCAGCACTGAGATGCTTACAACGCCACTGGATCCAAAGACTTTCTACCCACTAGCTTGTGATCATCCTGCATTTGGTTTCATTGCATGTTTCATAAGTCTAGAGAAGACTTTATAGATTGGAATCAGACATATGGACTAATATCAGACTTATGGCCTTGGACTGAACTGGGTTGGAATGTTCTCTTAATGTATAATTGTCCTTTATATAAAACTGTCTTATATGCATGCTTATTAAATTGTTTCTCTAGTCTATCCAAACTAACACAGTTTTATTTTTTCTTTTTAATGTTTTTCTCTATATGAAATCCAGGTTAAGTAAATCTAGTAGATAAATGGTTCTTTGGGGGTATGGCAGGGGAGGTTGGGAGTAAATAGAGAGCCAATAATGAGTCTAATGATAAATAAAATGTTCTAAATCTGATTGAGGTGATGATCTTACAATTCTTTTTAATGTGACTGAACTATTGAATGGTACGATATGTGAATTACATGCCAATAAAATTATTGGAAAACCAAGCTGTAAGCAACCATCTAATGCACAACTGGTGGTCTCTATAAATCATAAGAAGTTGGTCTATGAGAATAATAGCCCATAAGAGCCACACAATCTCTTCTAACCTGAGACCAGAAGAACTAGATGATGCCTGACTACCACTACCAACCACTTGACAAGGGACACATTAGAAGGTCCAGGATAAAATGGTAGAAAAATATAGAGCAAAAATCAAAATCCTCGGGGGAAAAGGCCACACCTATTGGGTCAATGGAGACAAGAAGGATGTGTTGGATTGTCACCCTTAGAACTTGAAACTCAAATTATTTCTGGAAGTCAACTTTCAGCCAAATAATACATTGGTTTATAAAATAAACACTATCACTCATGATTAATGTGCTCCCTTACATTATCAACGATATGAGACCAAATAGTCTGCACTTACTCAAAAGTTAAAGATGAGAAGGCAAGAAGGTGAAAGGGAAGCTAGCTCAATGAGAAGAGAATGAATAGACTAGAATATAAATCATGAAAATTCTGACACATTTTGAAAAATTATAACCAATGATGTTGAACAATTTGTATAAGAGTTGTTAAATGAGAACCAAATTTGTAAGGTAAACTTTCCAAAACACATATTTTTTTTCAGAAGAACAATGTTGCTATAGGCTTTCATGTACCAGTTTTTATTGGAGGTTAGCTCTGACATTGTGAGTGACCCTTATATTTTTGTTATTTGCTTTTTCTCTGTTTCAGTATCTGAAACCCATGGTTATAGATCCAAGTAAGACAAAATCCTTGAAATGTTCAATCTTTTTGCCCTTTATCATGATGTTACTTATGATAGATAGCTAGTTTTCTTTTTCATAATGCACCATCACCTCAAGCCACCTATGAAAGTTGAGGTTTTGCATCAACTTGGCAGGAGCAGTATTTTCAATGTTTTAGCAGTTAAGACCTTCATGATGCTCTGTAACATAGTCACCTCCATGCTCAGGCCTAATATGACTACCCAGCCAGTCAATTGAAAGAAAATTTTCTCCATAGTGTATCCTTCTTTCAATATAAGTGGATATTATAGGAAAGATTGCTTGCTTTTTGCTGAATCTGAATCGTGCATCTGACTTGTTATCTGACTTTCAGTTCTTTAGACTTGAGTTGGTATCTTGCCATAATACCTGCCAGTCCTAGGAGTAGTCAGCAGCATGCCAGCAGCATCTTACCAGCTGACCTCCCAGTCATTCTCCTCTGTAGTCAGAAGCATCCTGTCTGATTTTTTTGGTCTTAGGTTCATCAGGCCATATGGTTATGCAAGTCAAGAGAAGCCTACAGGTTTACATCTTACCCACTGACTTGGAACTTGCCCACATCTACAATTGTGTGAATAATTTTCATCATAAAAAATATCTCCATAAACATCAGAAAAACAAAAATGCCAATGGATTACCCAGGGTCAATAACTGGAATAGAATGATGTGAATTTCATGTAAAAATTAATATCTCCATATATATACATGTAAGCATCGAACTGTTAAGTGCAAGATCAGCAATTCAAGTTAACCAGCTGCCTGAGTAAGAAGGATGAAATTTTCTCTCCTATAAAGATTTACAGTCTCACAAACCCAAACCCTATATAAGACTGTATATATGTGTTGTAATTGACTCTTAGAAGATATATATATATATATATATATATATATATATATATATATATCTTCAGTGAAACATATATACAAAGGGGTAATAGAAAAAGAACCTGGAATGTTTTTCAAAGCTATGTATTTAATTTTTTAACCCAAACAAACCTTATCTTCTTCAAAGTACTCTTCATTATACTTTAAAAATATTTTCCCATCACAGTTAATAAATTTGTCAAATCTGCAACTCCATTCTTGGAAACATTTTTCACACACATCTATTTGGATGCTGACAGCACCTCCCTCATTTTCCCTTTCACCTCTTCTTCATAGTCAAATCATTGTCCTTTCATATCTCTCTTCATTTGTGAAAACAGAAAGAAGTCACACAGAGCATGGCCAGTTGAGTCAGGTGTGTGGGGAAAGAGAGGTGTGCTGCTTTTTGCCAAAAATTGGTGCACTGAGATGACCATGAGCAGGTGCATTGTCGTGGTGTCAAAATCAGTCCCCTGTCTTCCACAAATTGGGCCTTTTTGTGTCACACACTCTTATTTAATCTTTTCAGGCTCTCTAAATAGATAGTTTGATTAACAGCCTGACCTGGTGAACTCCAAATGCACACTATGAGTTGACATTTTTGTCCATTCAGGAAGTTGATGGACATCGGAATGATGTTTGTCACCAATCAAAATTTCACCATTTTTGAAATGAGAAAACCACTCGTACACTTAAGTTTTCCCCATTGAGCTGTTCTTGTAAACTGTGTTCAAAATCACAACAGTTTCTGTGGCATTTTTCCTGAGTAGGAAACAAAATTTCACAGATGCACACTGTTCTCTTAAATCAGCCAACATAAAGAAAATGAGGTTGAAGTAAAACTGCTTTTATGAAAAAAATTCGAACAAATCAAACAAAAAACTACTAGCTGTTTCCAAAGTATCAAGAAAAGAGAAACTAAATCCGATGCAGGAAGACCAGCTGGACCTAACAGCAGTCATAGAAAATGTGGAGATTGATCAACCACAGAAAGAAAACTTCAAAATGTTACTAACATGTATATAGTTCTTAAGCGACGCATTAAAGAAGAAAGTATTGATACAGGAGATAAAGACCACGCACCAAAGGGAAATCCAAGAATTAAGTAGTGAGCTAACAAAAACTAATAGTACGTGCTCAGATTTCGCCCTGAGAATGGAGGAGGCAAGGACTAGGACAAGTGATCTAGAGGACTCGCAAGTAGAAATTAATAAATGGGAGAAAAAAATCTAACAAGTCTATGAGAGAAGCAGAAGAAAATATTAGAAGCCTGGCTGATACTGTGTAAGTCCGGGTAGACTAGGGGAACAAATTCATAGACACACATGTGGATATAAGGAAAAGGGTTTATATACAAAAGGAATGTGACACTGAGAAGGTATCCCAGCCCAGTCCAGTTCAAAGTCATAAGTCAGATATTAACCCATATGCCTGAAATCAGTCTATAAAGTCTCCTTCTGACTCACGAAGTAACAGGTCAGTGGGTGCAGAATCCTGGTGCTGGCAGGGGTCTCCACATGACTCCTTGCTTCCAGGGCTCAGGGTCCATCAACAGCATGCCACTCCAGCTTCAGAGGTCTGGCTCCATCAGGGCAAGGCCATGTGGACTCTCCGATGGCTCCTCCAGCTTCTCGACATTTCCAGCTTGTCTTTTCCGTGATTCATCGTCTCCGAGACTAACTCTCAACAACTGGGGAAGATAACTTCTCATCTTCACTAGGGAAATATCATGAGATTTCCCAGAAGTCTCAGGAGAAAGCCATGCCCACATACAGGCCTCATTGGCTACTCAGTGGCTATCTCCAGATTAACAAGCTAGACTCCACTCCTATATTTCAATCATACAATTAACATAAGCACGACTGCCACAGATACTATGAAAAGAAACAACATTAGAATTATCAGTCTGCCAGAGGATGAGGCATCAAGAAAACCAACATCCAAAATAGTGAGGGAATGCTTAGAGGAAAACTTCCCTAGCTTAATGAATGAAAACCAGATAACCACACAGGAAGCTGAAAGAACACCAGCTAGACTAAACCTCACGAAGAAAACACCAAGACACATAGTTGTTAAACTATCCAAGTATGAGGAAAAAGAGAAAATTATGAGAGCAACTAGGGAAAAACGGGCAATCACATACAAAAGCAAACAGATAAGAATATGCTCAGACCTATCAAAGGAAACTATGAAGAGAAGAGAGTGGAGCAGCATATTCCGAAAATTGCAGGGAAACCATGCAAACCCAAGAATACTCTATCCAGCCAAATTATCTATCAAAATTGATGGAGAAGTAAGCATCTTTCCAGACAAGGAAAATCTCAGAGAATATGCCAAAAGGAACTCAGCCCTACAAAAGATCCTCACCAATCCACCAGGGGAAGAAGAACAACAACCACCTAACACAGAGAACAAATCTACCCATAGACTATCAGAGGAATAACAGCCCCCAAGATAACTCTGGCTCAGAGATGGAAGAAGGGCAAGAATGAACCACAAATAGACATTGACACAACCCATGGAACTAGAAAAACACCCTATCCAAACATGACAAAATGATAACATAGAGTGCACAGATAGATGTAATAACCCTAAATATCAATGGATTGAATTCAGGGCTTAAGAGACAGAGATTAATAGACTGGCTTAGAAAACACACCCCCTCAATCTGCTGCCTACAGGAGACACATCTTAAGATCACAGAAAAAATATATTGAGAATTAAAGGCTTGAGAAATATATGCCAGGCAAACAGCAATTCAAAAAAAACAGGGGTAGCAATCCTAATCTCAGATAAAATTGACATCAAACTGCAAACCATAATAAGAGACAAAGAGGGACACTATATAATGCTTAAGGGAAGGGTAGATGATGATCCAATAAGCATTTTAAATATATATTCCCCGAATGAGAGACCCACAGAATATGTAAACCAGACACTTCATATGATGAAAAAAGAAATTACAGCCTCAACAATTATAGTGGGTGACTTCAACACATCATTCTCTGAGAAATATAGAGAAATATATCTCTTTTACAGATCACAGTAAAAGAAACTCAATAAGGAGGCGAGAGATCTAAACAATACAATTAGGCAATTTGATTTGGTAGATATCTACAGAGTTTTTCACCCAAATAAAAAATATTTCATATTTTTTTCGTCCTCATATGGATCTTATTCAAAAATAGGCCACATGCTGGGACGTAAGGTGGATCTACATAAATTTAAGCCCATTGATATCATACATAATTCACTCTCAGACCACTCTGCCATAAGGTTGGAAATCAACAAAAGGAAGGTGTGGAGAACTAGAGAAAACAGTTGGAGAATGAATAATTCTCTATTGCAAAAGGAATGTGTACTGGCCCAGATCAGAGATGAAATTAAAAAATTTCTAGAAACCAATGAGAATGAAAGCACAACATACCAAAACTTATGGGACACAGCAAAGGCAGTCTTCAGAGGAAGTTTCATAGCAATACAGGCACACCTAAAAAAGGAAGAGCGTCTCATAACTGATACCTTGGCACAGAATTTACAACGACTAGAGCAGAGTCAGCAGGATAATCCCACTAATAGCAAAAGAAAAGAAATAATAAAAATCAGGGCTGAGATTCAGGAGAGTTAAAAGAAGAAAACAATGGAAAAATTAACGCTGCTGAAAGTAGGTTCTTTGAAAGAATTAACAAAATTGATAAACCATTGGCAGACTTAACCAAAGAAAGGAGAGAGAAAATTTCAATAGCAAGAATAAGGGATGAAAGAGGGGACATCACAACTGACCCTAATGAAATCAAAAGAATAATCAC
>PVJH01010694.1:0-72392 GCA_004026705.1 Nesogale talazaci | reverse complement strand
TAGATCGGCAAGGGCAGCAAAGCAACAATGTCTCCGAGAAATCCCAAAAAGACTTCAGAATCCTGAGCAGGGCTTGACACTTCACAAGACCCTGTTGGAAAACATTCATAAGGATCAGCAGACAGACCTGGAACTATTTATGGGCTGACTCTCCCCCCTTGTCTATCCATATAAGATGGGAAGGATAAACAATCGCAAGAAGGAAATAACAGTGCAGATGGCCCTGTTGGAAGTGGGGTGGGGGCGAGGAGTGGGGAGCCCACAAACCCAGGGACAAAGGAACAACAATATATCTAAAATCAACAGCAAGAATGGTATGGAACACCTGTTGGGGGATAATCAGGTGCAATGTAACCGAAAGGAATTACTAGAGCCGACTGACAATTTAACATGATAGTGGGACAAGAGGAAAGTAAAAAGAAATAGAGGAAAGAACTAGGAGACAAAAGATATTTATAGAGGCATAAATATAGGCATGCACATATGTAAATATATTAATATATAACAATAGGAATATAGATCTGTGTATACATATTTAAATGTTAAGCATTAAGATAGCAGATGGATATTGGGTCTCTTCTCAAGTACTCCCTCGATGCAAGAACACTGTGTTCTAAGAACCTGGCATTCTGTGATGCTCACCTTCCCAACACGATCACTGAAGTCAAAATGCAGTGGTTCTCAAGCTTCCTAATGCCGTGAACTTTTAATACAGTTCCTCATCTTGTAGTGATTCCCCCAACCATAAAATTATTTTCATTGCTACTTCATAGCTGTAATTTTGTTATTGTTATAACCCTACCCATCTTAATTAATGCCCCTAATAAAACTCTCAGAAGAAAGATGGGCTTTCAGCTTCCATAATGAGCATTTCAGAAACACTGCAGGGGCAGTTCTACCCTGCCCTATGGGCTTGCTATGAGTTGGCCATGATTCAATGGCAGTGTATTTGGCTGGCATGGTAATGAAATTGCCTCCTGATCAAATACATGTAACAAGAAGAGAATGTCCACTAACTGGCCAGTGGTGTAACATCTTTTCTACTATACTGTGGCTGTCAAATTTTCTACTGTCCTTCCCTATCAGTTGGATTTACACAAAATTCTCCTTAGTCCCAGCTTTTAACTAGGGGCAATACAACCTCCTGTTTGTCCAAAAGAGATTCTGGGTCTGTCTCTTGCACAGGCATGGATATTAAGGACCCCTTTTTTATTCTCACCACAACCCCTCTGTCGGTTTGTCAGGCTCTGGTAGCTTGAGTGCTGCTAGGATTCTGGACCTTATTCCACCGATACTTCAAATATCAACAGGATGACCCATGGTGCACATGGTTTCAGCATAGTTTACAGACTGAGGCAGACTAGGAAGGAAAGCCTAGACATCTGCTTTTGAAAATTGACCATTGGGGCTGAGCCCCGGTGGCGTAGTGGTTGTGCGCAGGACTGCGGCCCACTGGGACGGAGGTTCAATTCCAGCAGTGGGGCTGGGCCTCTTACTCTCACCACCGGAGAGCAGTGATGCCTCCCCCCCCAAAAAAAAAGAAAAAAGAAAATTGACCATTGAAAATGATATTGTTCAAAATGATTCTGTCAGATAAAGTGCTGGAAGATGGGCCCCCTACATTGGCAGGCATCATACGGGACTACCCCAGTGGACATATTCATGAAGATAACATAGGACCATTAAGGTTTCTGTCTATTACACCTGAGGTTACCAAGTGGTTCAGAAGAATAACAACATTTTACTCACCAAGTTCATACTTATGTCATATCCCTACCTATCGCTTTTCCTGTGTCCACTCAATTATTTTGCATTCTCTGAATACTGCAGTCACAGAAGGGAGAGCCACCTAAACACCTTCTCCTATTTTTGTTTTGCTTTTACTAGATTACATGTCCTGAAGAAAAAAATCTATTTCTCGCTTGCTTTTGCAGTACCAACATTTACCTACATGCAAGTCCAACCTGCAAATAATATGTACTCAAGCAAGTAGCACTCGAGTGGCAGCTACTTGGTACCTTATACTCTTCAGTAAAGCATCATTCTTATTGAAAATCGCTCTCTCTTAAAAGTATCAAAAAAACAGACAAATGTTAAGCATCTCTATTTTATGAGGCCGGAGGTTGCTTATTTTAAAAAAGACATGAAGAATAAGCAAACTGAAGCATTCTTTGGTTTTTATGCCATTAGTGTGTTTAAGTCAGCATAATTATATCTATAAGGAGAAAAAGGATGTATTTAGCCATGTATTTCCCTAAAAATAGTGTCTATTAGTATCATAAGAAACCCTGGTGCCACTGTCCAATGAGCTTAGACTGCTAACTGTGGTGGGTGGGTTCAACCCCCAAAGAAGAGGCTGCCTCTGCCTGTCAAGAGGTATTCTCTCAGAAACCCCATCTGGGATTACTATGGATCTAAATGTACTTGATGAACATGGTGGTTATTTATATGATAGTTCTCTACAATTCCTAGAACAAAGTCTGTAAGAGCTGGAATGAGATGGGACTGATCCATGGGAGTTTTCTGCTAAGGGTGCAGTCATCACTTTGTATCACTCAGTTTAGTAGAAACCATTTTTGTTTCATTTTCTAATAGACTTCCATCTTAAGCAGGTTCTGTCTTGCACAGATTCCCAATTTACAATGAATTTGCATTCCGATTGTGACCACAAAATTATTTTTGTTCCGTTCTTGCATCTTATTGTTAGGAATGTATGCTGCATATGTGGTGGTGTGAAATTTATTGGTGTTATCATTGTTCTAAGATGTCATGTTTCCATTCCTAAAAACTAATGATCAGATTTATAAAGATATTGATTAAAAAAAAAAGTCACTAACAAAAAAACTAAAAAGTCAAGTGTTCCAATTACATCAGAACTGATGTACTGATGGAGTGAGTAGTAAAAGAATCTCATTGAGTAAGGGAAGTCAGGAACTGCATTTTACAAAGTTGTGATCACATAGTGAAAATTCAAAAAGGTATCAAAGACCCCAAACAAAACAAACGGAAAGCATGGGAAGGAAGGGAGGGCAGAGTGGGGACCCAAAGCCTCTCAGCAGTCACTTGAACATGCCCTTTCTGAACAGCCACAAGCAAGAGAAGAGCCAGTCCGGGTGCAGGATCGCACCAGTGAAACACACAATCTTCTTCTAGTTCTTTAATGCTTCCTCCCCACCCCATTCTACCCACTGCCATGACCCCAATTCTAGCTTGCAAATCTGGCTAGACCAGAACATGTGTACTATTACAGGTAAGAGATCACAACACAAAGAATTCAGAAGAGGTAAACCCCTCAAGGGCGGCGATACTAGGAGAGTAAGGAGTTGAGGTGTTGGGGGGTGGGCGGGAGAGAGAATAGGAATGGATCACAAATGATCACTCTAAGGCCCCAATTCCAGGGGGACGAACAGCAGAAAAGTGGGTGAAAAAAAAAAGAACAATGTCTAAATTATCAAGTGGACATGAGGGAGGGAGAGAGGAGAGAGGAGCAGAAATGAAGAACTGATGTCAAGGGCTCAAGTAGAAAGAAAATGTTTTGAAAAAATGATGGCAACATATGTACACATGTGTTTGACAAAATGGATAAGTGTAGGGATTGTGAGAAGAGCTATAAGATCTCCTAATAAAAATTATTTATAAGAAAAAAAGTAACAAATGGAGAGGATAATTCCTACAAAGAAGAGCCCTGGAGGCCTAATGGTTACACACTGGCCTGCTAACCATGAGGTCTGCAGTTCAAAACCACCGGCCACTCTGTGAGATAAGCATGAGGCTTTCTACTGCGGTGAGAGCTAGAAACCCACAGGGGGAACCCCACCCTGCCCTGTGAGGTCACTATAAGTCAGCATTTACTCAGTAGTGATGAGTTTAGTGTGTTAGTCCAGGTAGACTAAGGAAACAAATCCATAGACAGCATATGGATATACTGGAAAGGTTTATAAACAAGAGAAATAGGACATTAACAAAACATCCCAACCCAGTCCAGTTCAAATTCCGATATTCATCCATATGCCCGATTCCAGTCTATAACATCTCCTTCCGACTCACGAAGTCACAGACCAGTGGGTTCAGAGTCCCAGCGCTGGCAGGGGTCTCCCCATGGCTCCTCGCTTCCAGGGCTCAGGGTCCATCAACAGCATCCAGTGGTGGTAGAGGCAACTCTGTGCTGGCAAGGTTCTCTATGTGGCTTCTCCAGCTTCAGAGGTCTGGTTCCATCAGGGTAAGGCCATGTGGCTTCTCCTCCAGCTCTGTCAGCTCTTCAGACGCTGTGTCTGTAGTTCATCATCTCTGAGATGAACTCCCGACAACTGGGGAGATAGCTTCTCATCTCCATGAGGAAAATATCGCGAAATTTCCCAGGAGTTTCAGGAGAAAGCCATCCCACACGGAGACCTCAATGGCTATCTCCAGACTAACAGACTAGACTCCACCCCTGCATCTCAATCATGAAATTAGCATAAGCACTTGACCGTCACATTTAGTTTGGTTTTCAGTGGGATAAACAGATTAGAAGTATGGACGTCAGACGATACAGCCTGTGGACAAGGCATAAGTATTTCTAAACAAAGCATAATATAGGGAGGACTTAGAAAGCGCAATCGTTGCTATTTAAGGTTTGGTGCAGAAATGGAGATGGGGGATTTGTGATCAGAATGAGGGACCATGTTCAGTGTCTGAACCATCCAAGAAAAGAAAGTTAGGGTAGATAACATTCAATGACCTAGGGACACTTCCTTCATTCTCCCCATGCTGAGGATGAGCCCTTTCGGATACCAAGGCAAATCGAAGAACTAGGAGAGAGGGCATACCAGGTTTTCTATATAACTTCTCCCAGAAGGGTTGCATCAACCTGGGGTTGGAACGACCTGTAGCCTAGCAGGAATCAGTAAGTTCATTTGGAGACCCACAGACAGGGCTACATCTTTGTCATCAGTATAAGTTCCTCTCTTGATTTAACGTCCAAAATCCCTGGATAGTGCAACCGGTTAATGGGTTCAGCCACTAACCAGAAGATTGGAGGTTCAAGAACACCTAGACATACCTTAGAAGAAAAACCTGGCAATCTGCTCCCAAAAACACAGAGACTGAGACACCTATGATTCTGCATAGACAATCATGAGACAGGATCAAATGGAGAGTAATGGATTCTGTTCAGTTTTTAATCATCAACCAAACAAATCAGACCCTCACAGTAGGATATATGCATGCATGTGTGCAAGCACGTACTTGCATGTGTGCATGCGTGTGTGTGTGTGTGTGTGCAAAAGACTCTCCTATGAGACTAGTGGGCCAGAAAGCACTTCATCTCTTGCCTCAAAGGAGCACACTTGTTCCATCTACTCTGTTTCCGACCATCGGAACTGCTTCAAAAATTCAGGTGCACATTTTTTTTTTTAATTCTAGCAGCACTCTTATTTTTTGTGAGTATAAAATCAATACACTGTAGTTGTAAAGAATGGAAACTTCAGAAAGATGCAAAGAAAAAAAGAAGACTTGGAGAAGAGAGAGAATGAATACTGACACTGGTAATTCCACCACCTGCGGAAAACCACGATCATTATTTTGGTATGTTTCTTTCTAATACCTTTCTTTTTTAGACCTCTCCACTCTACTTTCCTAATCAGTCCCGTGTTTCCTCAGAAGTACCATCTTCTGTTACCTCAAATAGAACAGATAGTAAAATGGGTATTTTACTCAGTCAAGGTTTTACTTTGTGGAATTAGTAGCAGCAAAGGGATATTTTCTCTTAGTATTGTCACTGTGCGTGGTGACAGAATGTAACATTAGACTGGTAGCTATGATTGAAAGTGCTCCTAGCATGAGAATGTCATCTTAAAATGCAGCAAGTATGCACCAGCGTGCATGCACACGCACTCACACACGCACACACACAGTCTCTATTGTACATAGTACAGAGTCTTCAACCTGAAATCCTTCTCTTCTCACCTATGAAACCCCTTTTCTTTGCCACCCCACCAACACCAACACCATGTATGGCAACTATAAACACTGCTACGTACAACAATTAACTGCATTAAGAGCTATGTGGGTCTGCCCACTCTTTCCACAAGAAATTTTTTTCTGGATCCCAAACAGATTATTTACAAACTAGATAAGTGTGGCAGTCATGTGCTTATGTTAATTTTATAATTGAAATGTAGGGATGGAGTCTGGTCTGTTAATCAGGAGAAAGCTATTGAGTAGCTGATGAGGCCTCTGTGTGGGCATGGCTTTCACCTGAGACTCCTGGGAAATCTCGCGGTATTTCCCTCGTGAAGATGAGAAGCTATCTTCCCCAGTTGTTGGGAGTTAGTTCCAGAGACGGTTAATCACGGAAAAGATAAGATGCAGCCTCCGAGAAGTTGGAGGAGTCAGTGGAGAGACCACACGGCTTTGCCCTGATGAAGACAGACCTCTGAAGATGGAGTGGCATGCTGTTGATGGACCTGAGCCCTGGAAGTGAGGAGCCATGGGGAGACCCCTGCCAGCACTAGAATTCTGCACCCACTGACCTGTGACTTCTTGAGTCGGAAGCAGACATTATAGACTGATTGCAGGCATATGGGTTAATATTGGACTTACGACTTTGCACTGGACTGGATTGGGAGGCCTTCTTAGTGTCACATTTCTTTTGTATATAAACCCTTTCCTTATACCTATATGCATGTCTCTGAAATTTGTTCCTCTAGTCTACCCAGACTAACACAATAAGAGAGGGAGAAAATATATTTAGAGGGAGACCATCTACATTTAAATTGCTGGAATAAGGTAAGAGGAGTATGAGGGCAGTAGCAAGCCAATCCCTGAAGGGGAAGACAGGGTGGAAATCTTATAGAACTATGCACAATAGCCAGGCATTCAAAAGCCAAGAAAAGAGAACATTTCAAAGTGGCTCCTCAGGGGAAACTTTGCTTTTGCCCTGGGAATTCTTTAGTTTGGGATATTTATGGTGATACAAGGGTTGACGCGCTCAGACCCTCACCAAAGAAGCAGACTGATGGCGTCTACTCAGGGACACATTGGGGAGAAGGCATGGGAATACCCTTTAGAAACTGGTTGTTGAAAACCCTCTGTAGCAGAGTTTTACTCTGAGACGTCGGAGTGGAAATCAACTCAACACAGCCCGACAGCAACTGGACGGATGGCTGGTTGGTTTTCACTAGTTGAAAACCCTCTTTTGTCTGGTCTGTTAAATGTGGTGCTCAAAGCACAACTTCACCCTGGTATGCTCCTGTGGAAGTGGGGAAATAGCATGCACCTATAGGCTCTGCTAACGTCTGTGGCCCGACTTTGACAGCATTCTAGAATATAGAAGATGTACCACTGGGGATACTAGAAGAGAGGTATGTGAAAGTTGCCTGTTCTGTCTCTGTTACTTCCTGAAAATCTATAACGATTCAAAAAATAAATAAATAAGAATCTAAAACTATTCAAAAAAAATAAAACTCAGCTCCACACCTTCCTACAGTGAAGAACCTTGCCTAACAACCAACTTGACCTCTGATTCCAACTACTTTGGATTTACTGTCTCTTCGCATGTTCTTTCACTGTGTCTTGCCAGTTCTCTGGTTACTTCACCATATCGTTTACTATGAATACGTTTTTATAATATAGTTGAAAATATTTTACATACATTATGAATTTTGTGTCACTAACTCACATCCAAAAAATCAAAATCACCTCACCACCATCAGTAAGCCTACTCACTAGTAGTAAAGCAAAAGACAGACTAGAACTGCGTCTGTGGCTTTTCAAGCCTGTAAATCTTCGTGGGAGAAGAAAGCCTCACCTTTCTCCTTTATAATGGCTGGAGATTCAGAACTGCTGACATTGTAGTAAGTAGCCGAATATATAACACACTATGGACTGTGGCCTACGGGCTTGGCAGTTCAAATCCAGTGGCGGCTCTCAGGAGCAGCACTGGGTAGCACCCATGATCACCAGAGGCAGTGATGGCCTCAATAAAAAAAAGCATAACACACTATGTCGTGAGGGTTCATATGAAAGCACACAGCCATATATATGCTTATTTGTTAGCTATTTATAGCTTTAATGTCAAATTAGACTGAAAATTCTCTATGCCTTGGTATCTAATGTATAGAACACTGCTAACTCCATACTAAGCCACTTGATGTCTAGCCAAATCAAATTCAAGATATATGTCATGTAAGGTTATCAGCAGATGGCTTTTGGAAGTAGTCACCAGGTCTTTCTTCTGGGGTATTCTGGATGGACTCAACCCGTCAACATTGTTCTGGCTAACAGCAAAGTACATGAGCCATTTGCACCATGCAGGGATTCTAACTGTATGACAAACCAAAAGCCAAATTAGTTGCGGTTGATTTCATTTCAATTCATGGTGACTGCATTTGTAGGTAATAATAAGTACTACTTTAGAGATTGAAAAGGAAACAAAAAGATAGTTTGAGCACCTAACCAGATTTTCTTTTAACATCTTTCAATCTGATGCATAGAAAACATTCATTAACTCAAGGTTAGAGTTTAAAGACTGTAGATTGTAAATCTGTCTGCCTTATGATAATTGTTATCATAACTGGCCGTTGTCAACTAAGAGGCACAAAGGTTATAATCAACGGTGTGCTGTTTTAACACTTGTCATAAAATCTCTCTACTGAGTACATTGAGGGAAAGAAGTGCTGAGAAAGCACGTTGTCTTACCCTCCAGGTCACCCGTCCCCAGAGACTCGAGTTGAGAGCTCAGCCAAGAAAAAGAGCAGTTTGAACTTTACGAAAAATATGATCCTGCAAAATCAATTTCAATCGTATCTGCATCCTGAGACTTAATAGCATGTATTCCTGGAAAAGGTGCCTGCTTCTTTACATTGCTGTTGTTGCCATGTGGCAACTGCGCTCTCTCTGGAAGTGTGGCCTTTCAGAAACAGATCACTAGACTCGTCTTCCAAGGCACCTCACAGTGGCTTCAGGCTGTCAGTCAGTCAGCTAGTAGTTGGGCTCTTAACTGTTTATGCCACCTGCTATTTGCAGATTAGAATATGCTAGTGATAGCCTGGAAATATGTGCTGGCTTTGTCATTTCGATGCAATTTTGTCCGTTGTGGTAGAAAATAATCTCCTAATTTAGATATTTAGTGAAATAAAGAGCAGAATATATGCTTGGTATTCTATCTTTTATACTTCTAAAGAGAGAGACGAATATGCGTGCTCATGGGCATGCATGTACCTGTATGTGTGGCTCAGTATGAATGGGTAGATACATAAGAAGCAAGCGGCAGTGGCTATCTCTGAAGGAAAAAAAAGTTAAGGCTTGGCAGATGAGTAGGGAGAAAAACTGACTTTTCACTGTATAGTGTTCCCCTCACTTAAAGACTTAACTGCATTTGTACATTACTTTCAGAAACAATTATGGTGCATGTGTGCTTTTAACTTTTTATTATGAAACACACAGAGCAAATTAGTGTCTTGGAGATTTATTACAAAGTGATCGCCCTTATAAAACCATCTATTAATCAAGAAAGGGAAATTTGGCATTCAGAAACCCCTTTATGCACCACCACCCCACCCCACCCTTGGTCACAATCCCGCGCCTCTTCTGGTGTTAATCATTTCCTTCCAGTTTCCTGTCAACCCAGCCTTCATCCCTTGTTGCAGTAGGTAATCTTGCTCATATTTTAAGACTAGTTTCTTTAGGTAATTTTTACTCTATCAATCCCCCTCCCACCTTTTTCATTCCTTAAAATTTTCTATAATCTAAGCCATTTAACCTATAGTTTCCCCAAGTCTGGATTTTCCTGATTGTATCCATGTGCTGTATATAGTTCAACATATTCCTCTGGCCACTTCTCCTGAAAACTGACAGCTGAATGCAGAGGCCTGATCAGATGATGGTGGTTCAATTCCTTGAGCAATTTGGGCAACCAATCTCGACTTCCAGTCCTGAGATGGTCCTCCACCTCCACCTCCGCCTTTGTGTATCTTGTGCAGACATATACTTTGTCACTTTGACACATCTAGACCAGCAGTTTTCAACCTATGGGTCACAACCTCTTTGAGGTTGAACGACCCTTTCACAGGGGTAGCCTAAGACCATCAGAAAACACATAAATATTTCATGACATATGATTGCATATTGTTTTGTAATTGATCACTATAATTTATGTTGAATTATGTTCCATTTGTAACAATGAAAACATATGCATATCAGATATTTATATTATAATTCATAACAATAGCAAAAGTTACTGTTCAGTTATGAACTAGCGGTAAAAATAATTTTATGGTTCCTCACCACAACATGAGGAACTGAATTAAAGGATCATGGCATTAGGAAGGTTGAGTACCACTGATCTAGACAGTTCTTTGAATGAGCACAAGGCTTAAAGCAATTAGCAAACTTTGATGCCCAATGTCTACATTCATTCATTTACTAGAGGTTGCAATATGATAAAATTACAATATTATCACTTCTTATTGTGTTTATAAATTGAAGAAATTGTATAAGAAAAATCGTCCCGGGCTGAGCCCCGGTGGCGTAGTGGTTGTGCGCAGGACTGCGGCCCACTGGGATGGAGGTTCGATTCCAGCTCCACAGAGCAAAGGCTGGGCCTCCTACTCCCACCACCTGAAGGCAGTGATGCCCAAACAAAAAACAAAACAAAAAAAAAAGCAAAAAAAAAAGAAAAATCGTCCCATCTACTATCTGGTTCCAATGTCACTATTCACATAGGAAAAATGTCACTATAATACCTCAGTTTGCAAAATAACATATCAGTTCTCTGTCATCTTTAGATATAACTAGTTTGGTTTGGTTTTGCTATTATTGTTTAAATATCTTTGTGAACTCTAAGAGATAATGACATAGATAGGTTTCATAGTATGGAAACCATCCTCCAAGATGGCCCCTAAAGATTACTACCTTGTGCTATTTACACCTTGTATCGGGAAGTCCCATCCCATATTGTACCAAAGTTGGTTTTTGAGAACAACCAATTGAAAAATTGTTGTAAAAGATAACAGCTTCCGGCTGAGCCACGGTGGCGTAAGTGGCTGAGTGCGGGACTGCGGCCTGCGGGCTTGGCGGTTCAAATCCAGCGGCGGCTCTCAGGAGTGGCACTGGGTAGCGCCCACAACCACCAGAGGCAGTGCTGCCCCCCCAACAAATAACAGCTTCCATATTTTCTTTCCCTCACTCATTCACTAAATCTGGAGAAGCCATTATCGATGTTGTAAGGAGACCAGTGGAGAGGCTCACCTGGAGAGAAACTGCAAATTGCTAACACAGGTGTGAACTTTGAAGCAGTCCTTTCCAACCCAGAGTCAAATGAATGTAGCCCCAGCCAACAGCCTGAGTGCAACCTTCTGAAGGACACTGAAATGGGATTAATAATCTAGTCTCCTCTGAGTGCCTGACTCTGGAACTGTGTGATATAATAAAAGGGTGTCACTTTAAGCTCCTTTTGTAAGTGATTTGCAATAGATGAGTACACAATTTGTTGTCGTTGTTATCAATCTGTTCCGACTTTGTTCAAGGCGAGCTTCTCCATGTTGTAACTAACTGACTGCCACTGAGCTCAAACCTACTCACGGTTGCCCTGTAGAACAAGGCAGAACTTCCTCATGAGTCTCTGAGACGAACGCTTTATGTGGAGTAGAAAGCCGTCTTTCTTCCTTAGATCTAGTGGCTGGGAGTTTCAAACTGTCGACCTTGCAGTTAGCAGTCCATCTCATAAGCACTGTGCCACCAGGACTCCTCCATACTGTGATTAGACTAAGTCCTTAATAAATCATCATAGCAGGCTAGTTAGTATATCAAGACACCCCAGAGGTTTTTGGAAATTTTGTGGTTCAAACTTGGAACCTCTCTAAGAATCCCTGGTTTGTTTGACTGGGAAATGGTCTTGTAAAAGACCAAAATCCAAGTGCCATGGGCACCTATAATATGTTAGTTGTTATGTTTAAATCTTATCAGTACACAGATAGGTTGTAAATTCATAGTTAGACTTCTACTTTTAATTCTGGACTGCATATTTTTATGTAACTTCATTTTTATTAAATCTTTCTCTTTTATTCAAACCCAATTCATTGGGAGTTCCATGGTTCAATTACATTAAGCAGTATTGTATAATCGCTGTCACAATCACCTTCAAAACACTGTTTTCCTTCCTGAACTCCTTGACATCACCCCACCATCACACCCCCAACAACATATCTTACAGAAACTTTTATTCTACATATTTTCCCTATAATTCATAATCCTTGGTTTGATATACTGAAAAACAGAAAAACAAAACAAAAATTAAGACTGTGATCCCCAACGACATCACACATCTGAAATAAACCCCAATATAAACAAGCAAACAAAAAAATACAGAAAATGTTGAAGACCAGACATGTTATGCCTATAACATGCATCAGAGGGGAGATCAACTGACAAGTTTTTAATCACTCAAGTCAGGTTTATCATTTTGACTTTCTCTTGTCATCTCTCCAATGCACTCTATTTGATAACCCCTTTCCTCCCATGCCTCTATTACGGAGAGAGGGAAGTTACCAGCAACTTACTGTCTTTGTAGATCCCACAAATGTTTCTTGGGCTCCCACAGTCACACATAGTGTACTTCAAGCCAGACTCTCACAATTTAAGCTCCTTCAGCTTCCAACTATGCGATTTATCACCCTTTGGTCACGGATGTTGGCGCACTTCTTCCATGTGGATTTAGTTGACATCTTACTTAGATGGATGCTCGTTTGAAAATAAGCCTTAAAGAACCCAGATAAAATTTTATCTGATAACAGGATATCATCTAACTTCTTCACCACACTTTTCTATAGCACCATATCTTCTTCTACAGTCTCTTCCTGAGGGTGAGGATTGACAGGACCATGATGTAAAAACAAATTGTTCTTAAATTGGAGTTGGGATTTAGTGCAAGCCCAAAACCCATTCCTAGATCTGTTTTTGCTTTTTTTTTTTAAAAAAAAAAAATCTTCTTTGGCTCCATTCCAGAACCTCCTTGTTAATTTATAATAGTCTTACTAAACATCCTGATAGAGCATAATGATTTCCCATTAATATTGTCTATGATAAGCCCCTACTACTAATTTTTAAAGGATTCTTGAGAGAAGGATATTGTGCCACTGTAGGAAAACTTTATTTCTCAGTAGCTGAATTATTCACTTGCACAGAATCAATACTTTCTTGGCTGGATGCTGTTTACACAAACAATGGGAGTGTCAGTCACAGACTTGCCAGAATAATATCTATCTTAATACAGACTATCGTGCATTGATGTAGCAAGACCACGTTTGTCTGACTACCAACAGTTCAACATCCTTGGTACAACTGTTTCCCATTTCTTCAGACGCCATGAATTTTCAGTCTAAATTGCTCACATTACATGTGTATCTAAAGTAGAAGCCAGCTCACCAGTGGGTTTTCCACATCAAATCTCACTGTGCAACCTCTGGAGCATGCCATGAGCCCTGAAGCTCTGGGATTCAATGCCCCAGCATTCCACAGCACCTGACCTGGCTCCCCACGATGCACCCAGAAGCCTGGGTCAATGCTGCCCATTTGGTCCATACTACTAGGGACATTCTCCCATTGGGGTCCCCAAAAGCATTTTTAGCCATTCTCCCCAACACACACATATACACCTGGAGGTCAGCCCTCCTACTTTTCGTACCAACACTTGTGCATTTGTACTCTGCCCCCCCCACCAAGAATTTGCTTCATTCCCCCTCCTGACTTGTCCCTTCAGTATCCCTCATCCCTCTGATAAAGCTGTCTGCATTTTGAAGGAGACCTCGGCATGACTTTGCCTGCCAGCCACTCAGCAGACAATATTCCCTTCCCCTCCCATAAAAATCTGAACCCAACTAACATGAGGTGTCTTTTGGCAATGTGACCTTTGAGACACCCACAGAGAGAATGGTGTACAATTCACTGGCACATTCAGTCTCTCTATCAGTCTGTCTGGCCACACAGGCTTGATGCCCTGCAAGCTCGAGCTTATGTCCATCCTGCTGTTTGTTCCTACAGCATTGGATTCACAGTATTTGTCCTTTTGTGATTGACTAACTTCACTCAGTATAATATCTTCCAGATCCCTCCACATCCTGAGGTGCTTTATGGTTCCAGCACTGTGTTTTAGGGATGTGTAGCATTCCATTGAGCATATATATCAGGGTTTTTTTATTCCAATCTTCTTCTAATGGGGATTTAAGCTGTTTCCAACTCTTTGCAATTGTGAACTGTGATACAGTAAACATAAGGTAACATACATCTGTTTATGATCTATGTCTTATTTCTTTGGGGTATGCACCCAGTAATGGTATTGCTGGGTCATATGATATTTCAATGGCCATCTGTTTTAGGAATTGCCTTATTGTTTTCCACAGTGGTTATATGTATCACAAACCCACCTGCAGTGCATGAGTTGCAATCTCTTCTCTCCAGCATTTGTTGCTTTCAGTTTGTTTGGTTTTTAATTGGGTTACAGTTATGGGTGTTAGATGGTATCTCATAGTTGATTTTTGACTTGTATTTCCCAGGTAGCTACTGAACGGGATAATTCCCTCAAGTGTTTATTATTATTCAAATGTCATCCTTTGCTAATCATCTGTTCTGGCCCTTTTTACCACCTTCTTAGAGGGTTGTTAGTTTTCTTCTTGCTGTAGGCTTCGAGTACACTGTAGATTTTGGTAATTAGACTTTTGTTCATTACATTGTTGCTAAATATCTATTCCCAATCTGTAGGCTTTGTTTTTACTCTTTAAATGAATCTTTTGATATACACACGTTTTATTTTTAATAGGTTCCACTCATCTATTTTGTCTTCCATACATTGTGTTTTCTTTGGTTTCTCTGATATCCTGGGTGTTTCCTGCACTAGAGCACTTAGATTTGTCGCACTTTCATCATTGATGATTCTGATAACTTTGGGTTTTACATTTAAGTCTTTGATCCTCTTTGAGTTTGTTTGTGTGCCTGATGTGAGATATAGGTCTTATTTCATTCTTCTGCAGATGGATATCCAGTTTTTCCAGCACCATTTGAAGAAGATATATCCTTCCCAGTTAATGCTTTTGTCAAAAATCAGTTGTGTGTTTGATGGTGCTTTTATTCTGGATTTTCTGTTCTGATCCATTGATCTATGTATCTAACATTTTACTAGTACTATAGCTGTGTAGTAGATTTTGAGGTAAAGTAGTGCAAGACTGCTTGTTTTGTTCTTTTTGAGGAGTTCATTGCCTACCATGGGCTTCTTCCCTTTCTATATGAACTTGACTATAAGTTTTTCCATTTATTTAAAGAATGATGCTGGAATTTGGATCAGGATTGCATTGAATTTGTAGATTGCTTTAGGTAGTATTGACGTGTTCACAATATTGAGTCTTCCAAATAGAATATTCTTCCACTTGTTTAGGTCCCTTTTGCTTTCCTGTAATAATGTTCTGTTTTCTTTGTACAAGTCTTTTGGTTTTTGGTTAGGTATATATTGTGTATTTCAACTTTTATGTGATTTTTGTGAATGGTATTGCTTTCTTGATGTGTTTTTCAGTATTCTCACCACTGGGATATAGGAATCCAATTGATTTCTGCTTGCTAATCTTGTATACTGTTATTCTTCCAAATTCCTCAATCGGATACCTTAAGGTCCTCAATATGTAAAATCATATCATCTTCAAATAGTAAAAGTTTCACTTCTTCTTTGTTTAATTGTACGCCCTTGATTTATTGTCGTTGTCTTCTAGTTGGTGTTTTCATTGGCTAGGATTTCCAGACCATTATTGAATAAGAACGAGAATAAGGAGCATCGTTGTCGGGGTCCCTATATTGATGGAAATGCTTTCAGCTATTTTCCATTGAGTATAATATTGATACTTGGTTTTTCATATAAGGCTTTTATTTTGTCGAGGATTTCCCTTCTATTCCTATCTTCAGGAAAGGGTGTTGGATATTGTCAAATGCTTTTTCTGCATCAACTGATATGATCATATAGTTCTTATCCTTTTTCTTGTTAATGTGGTAGATTATGTTGTTTTTCAAGTGGTGAACCATTCCTGCAAACCTGGTATGAATCCCAACTTGGTCATGACATATTTTTTAAATGTTATTGGAGTCTTTTGGCAAAGATTGTGTTGAGAATGTGGGGTCATGAGGGGTATTGGTCTGTAGTACTCTACATTGGGAGTCTTTGGTTTGGGTATCAGGGTTACGCTGGTTTCATAGAATGAGTTTGGAAGTTGATTGCCCCTTTCAATAATCTGGACAAGTTTGGGTAGGATTGGTGTTGGCTCTTCTCTGAATACTTGGTAGAATTCTCCTGAAAAGCCGTCTGGACTTTGCTGGTTTGAGGTTGGGAATTTCTTGATGACATTGTCTATTCCTTCATTTGCTATGGGTCATTTCAAGTTCTAAATTTCCATATACATTAATTTGGGAAAAGTGTTTTTCTAGGTATTTGTACATATCATCCAGATTATGAAATTTGTTAGTATAGTCTTTTATAGTGCTGAGTTAATTCTGTTTTTATTTCACTTGGGTCGATTGTGACCTCTCCTGTTTCATCCCTAATTGTAGATACTGTTACCTGCTCTTTCTTTTCCCTTGCTAAGTTTGATACATTTTGTCAATTTTGAGTCTTTTAAAGTACCAACTTTATGGATTTTTTCCATTGTTTTTCTATGTTCAAGTCCATTTATTTCTGTTCTCATTTTTATGATTTCTTTTCTTTTAATGTTGGAGAGATTGAACCCTTGATTCTGTTCTAGTTTTGGGAGGTATTGTGTTAAGGTGCTGAACATGATTCTCTCCTCTTTACACGTGTGCCTTAATTACTATAAAGTGACCTCAGATAACTTATTTTACTGTGTCCCGTGGGTTTGAATGTGTTGCCTTATCATTCTTTTGTGTCTGTGTATGTGTTATCATTCTTATTCATTTCTAGGAACCTCTTAAGTTCATCTCTTATTTGCATTATTACCCAGTAATTTTTGAGTAGTGTATTGTTGGATCTCCAATTGTTTTTCTTGATATTATTATTATTCCTTCATTGTTGATTTCCAGTTTTGTAGTGCTATGGTCTAAGAAGATGGTTTCAAGAATCTGAGTTCTTGAGGACAGAGGAGAAATAAATCTCCATTAATTATCCTGAATTTCTGAATCTACTCTGAATTTTGCTTTATTTCACAAAATCCCACAATGGTCTCAGAATGACAATTCTAATATGACCACTGACAATGGTCATTTCTAAAAATTGTTTGAAGAGAAAGTTTTGCATATGCACTCATAATTTGCTCTCTGGAATTCCCAGATAATTTTAATTTGAAGTGAAGCTTGAGAAGGATTTTTTCAGACTAGGATCAAATTATCTCTACCTTTTATCCTCCATGTGAAGTTGTTATCTCCTTGTACCATTTTAAAGAGTACAATGAGTTCTTGAACATACTACTTCATTATTGCTGCTGTTGTGTACTTTCCCATCCTTTCTGCCTCATGGTGATCCTGTAGATTTCTTCGACTGAAATATTTACTTCCCAGACTGCCAGGCATTTTCTCCTGTGAAGCAGCCAGTGGGGGTTCACATCACTGCCCTCTCCATTAGCAGTCCAAGACTTAACCATTGCACAACCAATGTTCTTTTTAGGTAACTTATACCTATTTAAAGACATTTTATAAATCTTTAAATAGATTAAAGGACATTTTACTCTAGCTTTCTTTGTATTTAACAATCATTGTCAAAGGCATGGTATGTAAGAAATACAAATCTGTATCCAAAGTAAGTGTCTATACCAGGTGGAGGTAGCCCAGTGTAATCAATCTACCACCAGTTTGCTAACTGATAGCCTTAATACATGGTGCCACATTGGGGAATTAGTGTTGGTTTCTGCTGCCAACAAATTGGATGTTCAGTAGCAACTTTAGTCAAGTTCGCCTTGATGAGTAGAAATCCATGTGTAACCTTCATCCTTGCCACTTTGTTCAGGAGTCCACTGGGCAATGGCAAGATTAACTAAGTAAAGACAATGGCTACTTCCCACCGACTGGTTTCCACATGTCATCCTATCCCTTTGATCACTAAGATTCCCCTTTGCTGAGATTATTCTTTGGTGCAAGTCACATAAGGCACAAATATCACACTTCTTTGGCCCATTCAAAAGGCCTGCTAACATACCTCGTCCTCATACCTTCTTGTCACTAATTTTCCAATCATGTTCCTTCCAAGTCCCTTATTATCCAGCCAGATTGTCCATCAGTATATAACTGCAATTTGGCCATTTCTCCTTGTAAGCAACATCAGCAACCAGGTATACTACTCAAAAGATGCCCATTGGGAGGATTTCCATTCACCATTGTCCATCATCAAAGTCACAGAAAGGAGATGAAGTGTTACTGTTGTCCTCTTTTGAAGATGCTCACAGATCTCCGTCTCGAAAGAACAGTAGTTGTCTTTAGAGGATTTAGGGCTTTGCTCCAAAAAATTAAGGGTCTGTGTCACGATTCACAGATAGGGTCCTTCCAAAGATTCCAAACCATAACTCAATCTGTCACTGCCACTTCAAGCACCAGTGACTCCACTGGGTCATGTGACCCAAGTGGCAGAGCAGCTTGCGCAACAGCCTGATCCTGTTGTAGAGCCTTCTCTGGTTCTGTGCTCCATTCAAAACTAGCAGCTTTTCACTTACTTTTTACACAGGCTGGAATAGCACATCTAAATGAAAAATATGCTGCCCACAAAGAGGTTCACCATGTATTGCGCCTCCTTTTTCAGGTGTAGAGGGGGCAGTTGTAATAACTTATTTTTCATTTTAGAATGATAACTTGACCTATCCCCACACCACTGGACTCTTAAAATTTTCGCTAAGGTTAAAAGGTGCATGGATTTTTGTGGGGTTCACTTCCCATCCTCTAACACACAAGCATATTTTTTATAAGTGCGGAATCATTGGTATTTATTACTTAGATCAATGATAATAATGTTATTGATGTAAGGTAAAAGTGTGACATGTTGTGCAAGGCAAAAAGTATCAAAATCTCTGTGGTACCTACAGTATTTCATGTCAACTTGATAAATAAGTGTAGAGGTGCATTCTAGCCTGTCAATTCAGTGGCAGCCTGATAATGCCTCCTTGTGGGTGAGGCTTTATCATGAGGATTCTGGGAATTTCCTCCCATTCTCCTGAGAGGCAAACCGTTCTCTCTCTCTTATTCACCTTCTTGTTGAAGAGTCAAGAGAACTTGAGGAGCCACATTGAGACCGGTGCCAACACTAAGATGCTTCCACCGCCATTGGATCCATAAGACTTGGCCCTGATTGGCCTGTTATCTTCCTGCATTATGTATCATTACATCTCACTGTGTGAGTCTGAAGGAGGATTTATGGGCTAGTATTGGACTTATGGGCTAATATTGAATCTATAGACTTTATCTGGACTGGACTGGGATGCTTTCTCCATATACAATTGCTCTTTGATGTAAAGCTCTCTCTTACACATATATGAGTCTCTTTGGATTTGTTTTTCTAGTCAACCCAGTCTAACACAGTCCCTATGAATTAAATCATGCAATAAAGCTGGAGGACTGATGTATGCATAGAGAGCAAGTGAAGGTGGCCTTCCCAACTGAAGGCAAACTATGCCAAGTGGTTCTTTGAGATCAAAATCAAGGAAAAGTTATTGACCCAATAAATAGCTTCATATCAAGTACCAGAGATGTATTAACTTGCTCAAGCAATAAAGCCACATCTGGAACAGCAGCTGCAATTGGAGTCACCCCCTGGTAAAACTTACTATAATTCACCTCTTTATCCAAGATCCATCTGTCTTGTGGCACACACGAAATAGGTAAGTTGATTTGATCTATGGTAGGAATCACCACCCCTGTGTGCTTCAAATGCTTGATGGTAGCACCAGTCTCTGCAATCCATTCAGCAAGACAGTATTGCTTTGATTTACTATTTTCTTAAGTAAGGGCACTGAACTCCATTTGTCAGAGATTCAATATAGAGTCCCTGTTGTTCAGTGTTTCTATTCCAATTATGCATTCTGAAAATAGGGAGATTATTAAAGGATGAGTTTTGGGGTCCATCTAAAAATCCATTAATAACCTGTCCTTCCTAAAACTCCACTCTGACTGGTAGGCCACTGTGATGCTTTGGAGTTCAGAACCAGTATTCACTAATCACTTAAAATTCTGAGTATTTCCTCTTCCCCAGGAACTCTAGTTAAAAACCATAGATCTCCTTGGGGGAAAGCAGATTGATGATAATAGTATACATTTTGGTAGTACATTGCATTCCTTCCACAAGAGGAATGGGATATGCTTCATCCAAGAAGTAATGGATTTGAAATGTCTTCAGTCTTGGAGTTGTTTGAGGACTATGACCCTTTCCACTGGTTGAGGGAAAATGACATTCACACGGCCTAGAATTCTTCCAAATCAATGTCTCCCCTTAACTTCAGAAATCATTCAAGGTTGAGAATGCAAATGTTGTTGTAATTCAGCCACTCTTATAATAAGACTGTGGATTTTATTTTTAGCCATATTAGCTTTGTTGCTACAAGAAATACGGTTCTCTTTCAGAGAACAAGTAGCAACTTTTACACCATAGCTTATGCAATGGTTAAGCTATGACTTGGAAGCCTGAGGCTCACCACTTTGCCTAGTGAAAGTAATACAAATCAACCTGATTCTTTATTCTTCTCATTGTCATAGAACCACTGAAAAGTATCCAATATACCATAATGAGATCCTTGTTTCTCACAAATATTTTATCTATTGGTAGTGATGTTTTATTTCTATTACCATTTCTCACTATGGATTAGTAGTGTCCTCTTTAGAAGCAAAGTCATCAATTCTTCAAGACTAGCCAGACTTGAAAACCAATTTAGAAAACTCATCCTTAGAATTTTTTTTCTCCAGAACCACGCTCAGTACCAAATGTCAAGAGGGCTAATTCACACAGTGGCTACAACAGTGGGCTCAAACAAAGCTATGATTATAAGGTTAGCACACGAAAGTTCTAGTATCAATAATCATATTGTTATTAATGTAAGGACTAGTGTTTTTATAACAACCTGTTTCACACTTGTGAAACCTAGAAACCACCAAATTCTAACAGGCAAGTGAGTGGTTAAACATGATGGAATTCTACACTGTCAACTGTTCTGTAACTACCAATTGGAATCAATGGCACCTAAGAATGACACTTATTCATTCATTTAGCACTATCTACTGTGTGTCATATGTCAACCACCAGTATATACACTGAGTATTTAATAGTAAATAAAATTCCTGCCAACCACATCCTCTGTCTATAAGTTACAAAGTAAGCTTTCTTGTCCAGTAGTTCCATAAAATGATCACTGTAAATTGTTGGTAAATAAAGAGATTCAAGTGCTCGCTTCGGCAGCACATATACTAAAATTGGAACGATACAGAGAAGAATAAAGAGATTCTATTCTACAAATTAAGATATTGGCATTTATTGTAGTAAAAGTGAAATATACTATATTTACTCTATTATTATTATTACTTTAAAATATAACTTGAACTGGTCTTATTTTAATACAAGGGATCTTCAAAAATTTCATAGGAAAACTCAACTATATTTTTTTCATAAATTTTTGAAGCCCCCTCATAAACAGAGGTTTGTCTCACCTTCTTTAAGAGTGATGTAATATTTCATTACATTTTACAATCACCCTGCTCATTAGCATTTGGTGGTTTCCAGATTTCACAGTGGTAGAAAATTTTGTAAAAGGGCATGCCCACTCTTCTAATTTTCCAGAGCAAAATTTTAATTAAAGTTCTTTAACGATGAATTTGTTTGTATCATAATGAGTTCTAAGATGCAAGTTTAAATCTCTTTCAGGTAAACATTTTATCTTCTTTTTGATTCATCACTGATTTTGAACATAAGAGAACTTATGCAAGCAACTAGAAGATATCTTCTGAAGTCCATTAATATAAGTACAACCTTTAAAAAAAGATTAAAAATCAGTACCTATTTTCAAGCTTTTCTAGGGCTGCTCTAAGTTTCAAAAACAGAGAACTCTGTATGGCTTTCTGAAATGAAATTTTCCTTTAAATAGACAAGGAGAAAAAATAACACTTAATGAAAGTCCTTCTAGCATTTGTTTTTTTCTTCTTTTGAGAAAGAAAATAATTGAACCATCAATATACCATTTATTCAGAAAACTATCTCAAATAGATTTTAAAAGAAAGAAAAATTGCCATTTGATTATAAAATACATTATTTCTATTAGCATTAGAATCATTTGACATTTTAAGTCTACACCCCAAATGCTTTATCCACTTTCTAGCTATTATTTCCATCAGTAACCAAAATAATTAATGTCTTTTCATTCTCATAAAAGTATCACCAGTCTATTTACTGAAGAATCCAACATTACTTCAGAGTATAACAACATTTCAACAGTTCAATTCACTAAAAAGTTGTTCAATTAATAAGATAGTTTCTTTTAAGAGGACCCTAAAGTCATTCTATTTTTCATGTATGCTTAATCATATATTTTAATTTCTTGGAGTTTTTTTTAACCTGTAATCGCTTAAAAATAATCATCATGCAAGTCTAAGTGGTTAATTGTAATTGCAGATTTGCCTCCTACACTATCAATGAATCCAGTCTAAGAAAACATGAACCCAGGAGCAACTGAGAGACTCATTCACTTACCCTCTTCATAACCACAAGCAGCGTAATCTCCACTCAGCCTTCAGACATTGAATTGTATCCTGAAATTTCTGTCCACCACGCAATCCGATAAATCCCAGTTTGCGGGAGCTATGGATGGAAATAGAGCTACCAACAGAATTGCCCAACAATTTTCCATGTGCTTAGCCTAGGAAGAAGAAACTGCACCGTGAACTCAGAAGAGTGGTGTTAAATGCAAACCAGAGGAGTGATTTCACTTCAGCAGGAACTTGTGACTAGGGCTGCCAGGTCGGGAAATGATTAACACTCTGGTTGTCATCTATTGGAATTCTCCAGCTGCGGGAGATCAGTTTATCAGTCCAGCGCATGTGTGTTGTGAATACCCTGTCACCTGCTGAGCTGGCAGTTAGCAACCTGAATTCAATGTCCGGTTTGGGGGTGTTGTTTTTGTTTGGTGGGGGATGGGGGCGGAGATATGTTGGTTTTTGGTGGAGCTTTTTTTTAGGGGGGCTTGTTTTTGTGTATTTAGAGCCCATGCAATCTTGGTGATTGCATGCTATTACTAGACTTTGTTTATATATGGTTTGCTTTCACTTTTCCTTCTGTTTTTTAAAATTTATTGGGAGCTTTACAGATATTATAACAGTGCATAATTGTACATTGCTGCTACTATCAGTTTCCAAACATTTTCTTTCTTCTTGCACTCTTTGATATCAGCTCCCCTTTATCCCCTCCCACTCCAATATTTTTCATTTCTGTGCTCCATGTTAAAATATATTTTGCATTCTAACTCAGAACCTTGTGTTAGCATTCCAAATATGTCCACCACATTAGCGGCCCCTCTGCTCTCCCCGCCTTTTTTCTCTCCCGAAGTTCCACAGACTTCAGATGTGTTTGGATATGGCCGTTCTGGAGACCAACAGCCTGTGACATGGGGAAGACCTAACTTTAAATGCTGCCTACAAGTCATGCTGCTAGGATTTGGGCTCACTGACATTGAGCACATCATCAGCGAAAAGCAGTTGCTGGAAAAGGGTATCATGTTTGCTAAAGCTGAGGTTTGGTGAAAGCTAAGGGAACCCTCCTTGGTTTGCTTTAGCATAATATCCACAATGCAGGCAAGCACACCAACCGTCATAAAGATGGCATGAGACTGAACATCATTTATCTCTGCTTACCTTAAGGCCATCCTCATGAATAAGAGCTGCCCAACTACGCGGTAACAGTAAAAACAACGGCAAGGCACCCGGAAGTCAATGAACTATTCTTTCAATGGTATTTTTTCATCAAACAACAAATTACACTTCAGTCCTTCTTAGAAGCTTCAAGAAATAAAGGCTAAAAAAAAAAAGAAAAATAAGAAAAGCTCAATCTTGTGCAGAGATGAGAAAGACATGACAGTAGGTTATTTAGTTAAATTTCTCTGCAGTATTTTGTGAGCCGGAGCCAGTAATAAGAGCACAAGGTTTCTTTTGGGCCGTGCCGTAGAGCTCCACTCCACCCGCAGGATGAAAGAAGACCTGCATTTGGTGCTCAGGAGCCCACAAGAGACAAAACTGGGCCTCATGAAGAGTGTAAGTGTTTTGTCTGTTGTCCTTATGATGCTCTAAATTTTACTTTCCTCGTATCTTTTAGATTGCTGGTTTAGAAGTAGGTTACGGCTCAGGGTTCTTATGAAGTTTTTAGAATTGCCACAACTTACTTCCTCTGGAACAGGTGGGGAATGTTCACCCTTCTAGCCCTAGAAGGCTCATAAAATCACCAATACCAGCAAACATCACAGGCCTCACAAAAGAGAAGCAGTCCCAGCTATCACCAGCATATGAGGGATGAGTTGTTTAAATGTCTGACTGATGTGACCTGAGAATGACTCTTTAAATATCCAAATGGCCAACCTATTTTGAATCTGTCTAACTATTATAAAGGTATTCAACTAATTTCTCTCTGCTGGAATGTGTTCTTTCTGTAAGAAGTGCTCTAAGTGAGTTTCAAATGCTCTATGTCTTTGAAGCAGGATGACCAGAATGTTCTTTCGAAATAAGGATGGCAAGATTTCTTTTGCTTAATTTGGACATGTCAGCAGGAGGAGAAGGATATCATGGTTGTTAAAGTAGAAAGTCAGCAGCAACAACAACAAAAAAACCAAGTGGGTCCAAACAGAGCAGAATTTATGAGACTAACACTAGCCACGGCAACAATTTGACCTCTTATATAAACGGTCACTCTGGGGAACCAGTTTCAGGGATCTACATATAACCTCCTCTCTGGGGCACGGGCAACAGGGAAGGGAGTGAAGTGACACATTGAACAGTGTACGATATGAAAAAGTAATAACAATTAGTAAAGTATTAAGGGCTAATTGGGGAGGGGGAGGGGGAGGAGGGAAGGGAAATTCGGGGAGCTGGTACTGGGACCCTAAGTGGAGGAAGGATGTTTTGAGAGCGATGATGGCAAAAAGTGTGCAAATGTGCCCTGCATACAATTGATGTATGTATGGATTGTGAGGGGACGTATATGAGCCCCAAATAAAATGATTCCTAAAAAAAAAAAAAAAAAAAGGTGGCCATTCTCAGGAGCAGCACTGGGTAGTTCCCGTGACCACCAGAGGGCAGTGATGCCTCCCCACCAAAAAAAGGGAGGGGAGGGGAAAGAGGAGCTTATACCAAAGATTCAAGTAGAATATATTTGGAAATGAAGATGGCAATATGTGTACAAATATGCTTGATACAAATGATGTATTGAATGTTATAAGAGCTGTAAGAGGCCCCATTAAAATTATTTAAAAAAAAATTTTAGGGTCTGATCCCTGGTGGCATAGTGGTTGTGTGTGGGACTGCAGTCCACAGGGTTGATGGTTCAAATCCAGCAGCAGCTTTCCAGGAGCAAGGCTGGGATTCCTACTCCCACCAGGACAGTGATGCCACAAAAAAAATTTTTTTTTTAAAAAAGGTTATTCTGGGGCTGAGCCCCGTGGCGTAGTGATTGAGTGTGGGACTGCAGCCCCACTGGCTTGACAGTTCAAATCCAGCAGCAGCAAGGCTGGGTAGCTCCCATGACCACCAGAGGGCAGTGATGCCACCCAAAAAAAAACACTCTGAGTTAGACCCTATCCATGCATCTAATAACAGCATCAAATGCAGTGAATAAGAAACAAGGCATTCTACATTATAAGTGAACATTCCTTTGTTTACTTTTGTTAGGGTAAAACAAATAGCTAAGACATAGGGGGGAGGGGAATGACATCCACTCATGTGCACAACAGTTTTATTTTTCTAAGTGTTCTAATCACTGAATGATTAGTTGCACACAGCTGACTATATGTATTTGCTGAAAGTGAGGGAGAACTTGCTGATGAAGATAAAAGATTGCAGCCTTTGGCATGAATTACAACTCATTGTAAAGAGGACCAAACTCTTCACATCTGGACTAATCTGTAACAACATGGAGAGGTTTGAAGCTATCAAGGATTTTGTCTTGCTTAGATCCACAGTCAGCACTTCCAGAAGCAGCGTTCAGGAGATAAAAAGATACAAGATGGATTGTCACAGTAGATGCAGCAATGGGTCCAAGCTTAGAAACCGTTGTGAGGATGGCAGTGTTTCCTTCTGCTCTACATAGGGGTACTGTGAGTTGGAATTGACGGCACACAACAACAAGGAGAGCCATCCATTTGACATCATCTAACACTTATGCTGTTGTTGTTGTCGTGTGCCATCAAAGCAATTTTAACTTACAGTTATCCTATAATTCAGAGTAGAGCTGCTACGGTGAGTTTTCAGAGCTCTCCTTTTAGCATTGTGGTTATGTGTTGGGCTGCTAAACTGCAGGGGCAACAGCTTGAGACCACCAACAGCTATTTAGAAGAAAGTTGGGGCTTTCTACTTCCAAATAGGAGTACAGTTTCAGAGACTCACCAGATCAATTTCATCCTGTCCTATAGACTTGCTTTGAAGCAACATCAACTCGATGGTGGTGAGTTTGGTTTGGAGTTACTTTCCAGGAGCAAACCACCAGATCTTTTCTACGACTGTTGGGTTCATACCACAGAGTTTGGGGTGAGCAGGCAAGAGCTTAACCACTGCATCACCAGGACTAGGTAAGTGGGCATTGTTTTCTATCTGTCGTCTCCTTCAGTATCTGAATTACTGGCCTCAATTGCATCAGTTGGTTCCTCCAGGTACATGACTTTGAAATCGCAGGAGACTTTTTCAGCTGCAGGAATTCTCCACTTCAAAATTCCTAAACCCCTTCTGAAGATTCCCAGAAACCTCCGTGAACAAGTGAACCATCCTCAACTTAGCTTGATGAGGAAAATGTAGCATCAGGATTGGAGGAAGACTCGTTAAAAAGTTACAAGATGCAATCAACGCAATGTTGCATGAAGATCGCAGACTAAAGAAAACAAAACCCCTCCCAACTAGGCTATTGATTAATAATGGGAAAAAACGAAGCCAAGAGAGAAGTTGCCAAAGATTTTATTTCACTGGCATCCACATTCAGTGACCCTGAAAGCAATTATCCAGAAATACTCAAACAATATATTTTATTGGCCATTTCAGCCACAAAAGACCTCTTCAATGTGTTAAAAGCAAAAACATTGCCTTGAGTACTACAGTGTGCCTGACCCAAAACATGGTATTTTTTTTAATTATTATTATTATTTTAAATTAGGATTTAATGCATGTATCACTCCATAGTTCAATCACATCAAGCATTATTGAATAATTGCTACCACAATCCATTTCCAAGCCTTCTTTTCCTTCCTAGATTTGTTGACATCATCTCTCTTTTACTCCCACAGCCACCACCACCACTGTATGTCACCCCCAGAAACCCTTGTTCTACTTGCTGTCCCTCTACATTCATCAACCCTGGGTTTCATATACCAAAAAACAGAAAAACACGTAACACAAATTCATGGGAGTGACCCCCAATGGCATAATACTTTTGAAATAAACCCTGATATGAATAAACAAAAAAACAAAGAAAAAAATACAGAAAATGTGGAAAACAAGATCAGGTCAAGAGTGCATCAGAGGCGAGATCACCTGATGAGGTTTTACCTGTTCCAGTCAGCTTTATCCCTTTGGTCTTCTACCCTCCTCTCTCCAACACACTCTGTTTAGTAACCACTTTCTCCACATAGTATTTTCAATTGCCGCAAATACATGCAAAAGCTAAATGATGAGTAAGAGAATAAGCAAGAATGAAAAAGTTTTTATGTATATGTGTTGGCAAGGAATATTGAATATTTCATAACCTGAAAAAAAATTGACTTGAAAAGCCATAACCAGAAAACTCCTTTGAAGTGAAGTTGGAGCGAATTTGTCTCCTGTACGTTGGACATATTATCGGGGGACAAATTCCTGGAATGCAACACAAGTGATAAAGTAAAGAGCTTGTGAAAAAAGAGGAAGACTCCAGCAAGACAGAATGACACCATGACTACGCAATGGACTCAAACATAGCAACAATTATGAGGACAGTGCCGGACCAAGCAATGGTTCAACCTGCTTGACAGCAAGCTTATCCTAGCCTCATTCTCACTAAATTACCTTCATGTTAAACCAAAAGCAAGCGAACAAACAAACTTAGTGCCATCAAGTCAACTTTAACTCATGGTAATCTTATAGGGCCGAGTATACCTGCCCCTGTGAGTTTCCAAGACTATAACCTTTTTTTAACCCTAACCCTAACCCAACTATAATTCTTTATGCGAGTAGAAAGCCTTGTCTAGCTCTAGTGAGTGATTGGTGGTTTGGGCAGCTCATCACATAACCACTATGCCATCACATTTCCTACCTTAATGTTAAGCACTTGTATTTCTAAAATGACCCAATTATTCTCTATAGACGAGTTTAGAAGACCTGTGGTGTCATTGTGATGAATTGGGTTGCTAATAATAAAGTTTGCATTTCGAAACCACCAACCACTTCTTGAGAGAACTGCTAGATTTTCTACTCACAGAAAGAGTTACAGTCTCCGAAACACAGAGCAGCGGTTCTTCCCTGTGCTCTAAGGTCGCTGTTAGTCACAATCAACTTGATGGCAGTGTCCTTGGAACCAACCAAGTTGGAAATTTCAATGTCATATTTTACTTTCTTTATGTTGAATGTTAATTAAAAAAAAAAAACTTAATAGCCATTTGTACCATATGCAATCAAAATTAAAAAAATCAAAGAGGCCAATTGTGCCTGATAGGAACCTTGACAAAACAATCGGTAGTCTTCAAAATGTGCTAGTGAAAGAGACTTTCTGAAAAGGACAACTTGACCCTTAAAGATGTTTGGATGCACCACTTTTCCAACAGACAAACATATCTGTGCTAGGTTGGTGCCTTGTGCCAACCTGGCCAATGAACACGTGTGGGATTAATTGAAGGGTGGAGAGATAAATGACTCAGTAAGCCTTAACTTTCTTGTCTCTTGTTCTTTGATCATTGGACCAGTGTGCTGCTGCTTTAGCTGGCTCTCTGCCTCAACTTGTGAGCTACACTACCTGTAGGACACCCTACTTGAGGACTGTGCTGCTATACTATGAGATTCCTCGAGACCTGCTTCACCATGCTGGCATATACATCGCTTGAGCTGGGGGCTATTGGTAGCTGCTGGCTGCTTGTTAGTGACCTGCTTTGCTGCTTGCTGCCTGGGGCCTGATTGCTTGGATTGCTGGACAAAAGACTGAGCTGTCTGCTTCCTTGACTTGCACCTGGTGGCCCTCAAGACTTGAAGGATTACCAGTGTATTAGTTATCTCACAGAAGTAAGTTGTACTACTCTGTAGAATAATTAACTGTTATCAAATCATAACTGTCCTGGTTTTGTTTCTCTAGAGAATCCTGTCTAGCATAATGCCCAAGAAGTCAATTTGTCAAAAAGACTCAAGTTTTGTAAAAACCCTCCCTTCAATTAAAACAACAAGATCCAATCATTGTGACTTCTCTGCTGGAAATTTTGTGACTTTAAAGTTTCATACTTATACTACTTGAGTAACCAGCTGGACATTTATGACTGGGATATGCTGTATTTGCAAAAGGTTTCTCACTCAGTACTCCTCTTCAATGCTAAATCATTCATTCATTAATATTTCGAGGTTGAGTTTTTCATCACCACTCTACTATGTTTCATCAGTGCTTAAGGCTGAGCTGAGCTTTGCATTTCTTTTTCTTTTCTTTATAAAAAATCTTTTTATCTATTTCTTCTTTTGATAAAATTATTTTTAGGCCAATTATTATTTCCCTAAAAAACTCCTGGTGGCAGAGTGGGTTAATCTGCTGATCATAGGGAGGGCAGTTCAAAGTCACCACTAATAGGGATGGTATGGGCCCAAATTGACTCAATAACCCTATTTTATTACTCCATTTGCAATCATTACCCTACTTTAGTCAATATAAATGTCTAGGTTATTACAGTTGATCTTTCTGTGCATTGTTGCCACTAAATAAATTTTTCCTTAGACTATCACTTTGATGCAATATGACCTTTCTTCTGATTACTAAGCTTCAACAATAAGTTTAGGCCAAGACTATTCAAGTTTAAATATGCACAGAAATCATCTAGGTGTTGTTCTAAAACACAAATTCTAATTCAATTGATTTGGGTTGGAGTGGGAAGGAACCCTGGTGGTGGAGTGGTTATGCATGGTACTCCCAGCAACAAAGTCAACAGTTTGAAACCACCAGTGACTCCATGGGAGAAGGATGGGGCTGTCTACTCCCATGGAGAGTTAGTCTTACTAACTCACACGGGCAATTTTACTGTGTCCTAATGGGTCACTATGAGTCAGCATCTACTTAATAGTGATAAGTTTGGTTTGGGAGTTTTGGTGATGGGTAGGGCACGGTTGGAGGAACCTGCGAGTCTATATTTCTAGCTTCCAGGTGATGTCAGGGCTCCTGGTTTGGGACCACCTGTAGTGGGTTTGTGGGTTTGGTTTTGCCCAAGTCTCGGTTTACTTAATCTTTCAAGTGGGGATGATAACAGGTATCAACTAGAAGACTGCCTTCACCCTGGTCTTCATCAGTCTATTTCCAGCACAGTATGCAAAATGATTTCATTAATATACATCATGTCATAGTCTACATCAGATCAAAGATCTCCAGTGGCTTCCTTCTCATTAAGAGTAAAAACCAAATATCTACAATATCCTGTAAAGCACACACCATCTGTCCCTCCTATGTCTGTTTCTCTCATGTATTTCCTGGTTTTTTTCCTCTTGCTCTCTCTACTCCAATCATGCTGTTGTACTTGTTGTTTAGGACACCAGCAACGCTGCTCCCTCTAGGCTTCTTCTTACTTTTGCTTCAGCCCACACAACCCCTACTCTTGGTTGCTGCAAGAGTTTTTCCTTTATTTCCTTGAAGCTTGAATCAAATGACACGTTCTCACTAAGGTCACTTCAAGCTACCTTCTATACAACTTCCAGCCCTCATTTATCAGCAGCTCCTCACACCTTTCATTTTCATTGAGTCAATTCGAATTAAAAACAACCCTCCCGGATGACAAAGTCAAAAATGTCCCATGTGGTTTCCAAGAGAGTAACTTTATGAAAACAAGCCCTGGTGGTGCCGTGGCTAAGCATTTGAAGCCAATTAAGTGGCCTAACAGCCACTGTGAAAGAGAAAGGCACAGTAGTTTGTTTCTATAAAAATCAATGGGGAAATTCTGCTTTATTCTATTCAGTCACAGCAATGGACTTGCGTTTTCTACTTAGTTTTGTCGAGGGTTTGGGGAATTGTTTTAAATCATTATGCTAATTCAAACCACTGGTCTTTCAGCAGCAGTCAAGTGCTAACCACTGTATCACCAGGGTGCCATTATTCATATGTAATATACCAAATCCTTTAGAGAATGTAGGTTTCTTGGTAGCTATGGAGTAAAGGGAGAATTTGGTCTTTATTCTTGGTTCCAGAGAGAAAATATCTAAGATCTTAGAATGTTTATAAAAATGAAGGATCTCTTGGCAGGAAACTGTGCAGGCCAGAAAGAGCACAGCCTGCCATCAACTGACTGACGGAGAGGAGAATGGCCATGATTCAGTAATCATGTCTTCAACATAAGGCCTCAGTGAAAGTTCTGAACCTTGAAGAGTTGCATTTCCTGGATAGGGAAAGTTATCATTTATTAGTCATGTGAGAGATGCAAATCACAACAAAATATTCAACAGTTAAAATATGGAGTAGTGGGTCTGATAGCTACTGAGAATCAAATTAGTAGAATATGGCAGATTAATCTTTTATTGTTGTTGTTGTTGGGCATCACTGTCTCTGGTGGTCATGGGCACTACCCAGTGCTGCTCCTGAAAGCTTCTGCTGGTTTTGAACTGCCAAGCCTGTGGCCCACAGTCCCGCACTCAACCACTTACGCCACCAGGGCTCAGCCCCAGATTAATCTTTAGAAATATCACAACATAGAAATATAAATGGAAAATACTCAGGAACACGTCAGTATATCTGAAAAACAAATCTGAGGTTATGCATTCAGTTATCTTCTTTTATTTATTTAATTTAAAGGTCATTTTATTGGAGGCTTTTATGGTTCTAATAACAATCCAAACATCAGTTGCATCAAGCATACTTTTACATATGTTGCCATAATTATTTTCTAGACATTTACTTTCTTTTGAGCCCTTGGTATCAGCTCCTCTTTTTTTCCTCCTCCCCACCCCCACCATGACCCCTCAATAAATTATAAATTACTATTATTTTCATATCTTCCACCAACCACTGCATCCCTTCCTCCATGGTTTCTGTTGTTCGTCCCCCGGGAGAGGGTGTGTGTGGTTATGTGTTGATGATCATGATCGGTTTCCCTTTCCGCCCCCACCTTCCCCACCTTTCCCCTACACTTCTGGTATTGCTACCCCCATTCCTGTTCCTGGATTCCACGTGCTGTGGCCTCTTATCTCTTAGCTACACCTCTGCATATGCTTTGGTCTAGACTGTAGTGAAAGGAAGAACTGGGGTCACAATAGCATGGGGTGAGGAAGCCTCAGAGAACCAGACTAATATTGTGTGTTTCACTGTTGTTTTACTGCACTCTAATAGTCTCATCCCTTCCCTGTGACCACTCTGTGAGGAGATGTCCCATTATTGACAGATCAGCTTTGGGTCTGGGTCTAGATCTCCCTCTTTCTCAACAATATGGCTTTTTGTTTATTTTGGGCCTTTTGATGCCTGCTACCCAGTCCTGGTGATGTGTCATAATCACACAGGCTGGTGGACTTGTTGCTTCTCTGCTGGATGGCCGCTTATTTACCTTCAAACCTTCAAGACCCAACGATGTTATATCTTTTGTTAGCTGAGCACCATCGGCTTTCTTTACCGCATTTGCTCGGGCACCCATTTTTGTCTTCAGCCACTGTGCCCCGAGGGTAAGCATCACAGAATGCCAGATTGTTAGAACAAAGTGTTCTTGCATTGAAGGAGGCTATGAGCAGATGCTCAGTACCTCAGTGTATTGCCATAAATATACATGTCCGTAGGCCACTACCCCTATTTTTATGAACTCATGTATTCACATATGAACACACCTATATTTATACCTCTATCCATGACTTTGCTTCCTAGATCTTTCCTCTATTTCCTTTTACCTTTTCCCTGCTCCACCATCATGGTGACCCTTCTTCCTCTTAATAATTCCTGTCAACTAGATTGCTGTTGCTCCAACACCCCCAAGATCTCTGTGTCTGCCTTGTTGATTTGAATTCCCTAGCTGCTCCTCTGTCTTTGGCGTTGTTTGTTGACTGCTCCCTTCTCCTGCCACCTTCTCCCCTCACCAGTCCCTATGGCACCATTGGTCCCATTGCTTTCTCCTCAAGCTTGTTTCCCATACCTATCTTATATAAGTAGATAACCCAGCAATAACAGAGATTGAACAAAAAGCAAACACAAGATGAGACTAAGAAAGAAAAACAGCATACATAATTCCAGGTCTGTCCTCTGACCTTTATGATGATCTCCCCACAGGTCCTGGGGGAATTATGGGAGCTGCTCCTTCTAGCCTAAAGTCTATGTGGGGAACTTTTTAGGGGCCTTGTGGCTTGGCTTGGCTCCGGTTACTGATCTGTCGTGTATCCCCAGTATTTTCCTCTGTCACAGCATGATCCAGTGAAGTGACATCATATCTTGAGCTGTTGGCAGCTTTACAGTCCTCCCTGCCTCACTAGCTCCATGCAAGGAAGTCGTCCTCCGGGCTTGGTGTACAGATATGGAGTTTAGACTGCCCTTTTCTCTTTTTCCTTTTAGGTTTGTTCTTGTGTGGGCATGGCATTGCGGCCCCTCTTGCCATAGGCTTAGTGTTGCTCTCTGGAGCACACACTTCTAGAGAAAGGGGGTCAACTTGGCTCTGATTGAAGCTAGCCCTGTAGCCCAATCTTTTCATGCATTTTTCCACGTGGTTATGTTGCTTTCAAGGTTTGGTGTACTGTGTTTGACTCTGCAAACACATTTCCAGTTCTGTGGAGACATAAACAAGACTCTGCCTGGATGGGTTAATGCCCTGCTTCCAACTGCCCCTGCTGTAATCTCCTTCTTTATCCCCCTTTTCTCCATCTCCCAACTCCACCCCCAATTTTCCCTCTTTGCATTGGAATATCATACACACAATTAGAATTTATTCTAGAAGGTAAAACAGATGAAGAAATAGAAATTAAACAAATAAATATATTTATTGTTGTTGTTTTGTTTGTTTGTTTTTAGGCATCACTTCCCTCTGGTGGTGGGAGTAGGAGGCCCAGCCTTTGCTCCTGGGAGCCGGAATTGAACCTCCATTCCAGTGGGCCGCAGTCGTGGGCACAACCACTACACCACCGGGGCGCAGCCCCAAATAAATATATTTAAACGTCCATTAACTTGGGTCTGAGACTGAAAATTCTTTTTGCACCCCAGCAAGATAAATGAAAAGAAATCATTTATTCAAATATAGTAACTAACTGTTTTTGTATGAGGCTTTGGAGGTACAGGTTAGCTGTGGAGAAAAGATCTGGATTTAATGAGACTGCATTTAATAAAAAATCCAACCATGGTTTAAGTAAGGACTCTATTTGTTTGATCCATCTAAGAATTGTAGTAGTTGGACTCCAAGGTTTTAAAACTCCTAAATGATGTCATTAAGGCACATTGCAAAGAGAGATAGTTTTGGTTTTTCCTTCTACTGCTTAACCTGACTATTTTAGTTTCTTAAAGATTAACTAGAACCTCTAGAATTCTTTTGAAATAAAAGAGTGATAATGTACTTCTCTGCATTACTCATAATTTTATTAGACATCAATTCAGTAGTTTCCTATGCATTATTCTATTTTCTTATTAAATTTTAAGAATGCAAAACAATATTGAAAAATTACTGATTTTACTAGAAACTGCTTAAATATTTTAGTATTTAGTTCATGAGGTATTTATCATTTAAAATTTTTCTTTCATATGTGTCTTACTTAAGAAACCCTGGTGGTGCTTTGGATTAATCACAGGGCAAGGTAGGTGGGCAGGGCTGCCAGTTCAAACTCACCAGTTGCTCCTCAAAGTTTATGGGGGCTGCCTGCTCCCATAAACACTGACAACTTTGGATACCCTACTGAGCTGTTCCAATCTATCCTTTATAGACAAATAGGGTCGATAAGAATCAGCATAGACTCAATGGCAATGGGTTTGGGTTGTTTTTACCTAGAATAATGCCTTAAAGGTTCTGAGAAGAAAAGGGTGGGGCCTAAGCATATTATACACACCTAGACTTAATTCAAATGTAAAGCAGACTATCTCCACCATAGAAGAACTTAATGATTTAGGGATTGTTCTGGGAGAACCAGTCAATGATGAACTCCAGCGAATCAAAATGAAAAGAAGTTGGTAGATCTTAGGGCAGTAAGGTCTTCCTCTCTTCACTACCCCACTATTTTACCAAGCATGATGTCCTTCTCCAGGGAGTGGTCTCTCATGACAACATGTCCAAAGCATATGAAGCAATGTCTTGTCATCTTTGCCTCTAAGGTACATTCTCGATATGCTTTATCCAAGACAGATTTGTTGATTCTCTTGGTAATTCATAGTGATTTCAATATTCTTCACCAGCAAGAGAATTAAAATGCAATCCTTCTTCTTTGGTCTTTCTTATTCAATGTGCCAACTTTCACGTGCACATGAGGCAATTGAAAATAGCATGGCATGAGTCAGGCACGCCATAGGCCTCAAAGTGACATCTTTGCTTTTCAATGCTTTAAAGACACCTTATGTAACAAACTCTCCCAGTGCAATGCATCATTTCATCTTTTGACTGCTGCCTCCATGAGTATTGTGGTTCCAAGCAAGGCAAAATCCTTGACAGTTTCCATCTTTTCTTCATTTATCATGTTGTTACCTCCTGGTCCAGCTGGGAGGACTTGAGTTTTCTTTACGTTGAGTTGCAACCCATACTAATACCTGATCCTGTTGACATCACGTGATCACACAAGCGGATGTGCTTTCTGTATGTGGGTTTTGTTGCTTTGTTGCTAGATGGCCACTTGCTTAACGTCAAGCCTTTAATACCCCAGACATTATAGCTTTAAATACCAGGCACCATCAGCTTTCTTCACCATATTTATTGATGCACCCATTTTGCCTTCAGTGATCATCTAAGGAAGGTGAGCATCACTCTATGGCAGGTATTTAGAACAACGTGTTCTTGCATTGAGGGAGTACTTGAGTAGAGGTTCACAGTCCATCTGTCATCTATATATTCTTACTTATCCATTCACCTACCATTAAAAGGTGCTTAATGAATTAATGGTTGCAAAGATTGCTTTTAAAGGAAATTGGTGTCTTTGTTTCTTTTCTACATCAATAAAAACATGGCATCGGGTTTGGAGGAAGGCTTATTAAAACTTTTGATATGCAGACAATACAATCTTGCTTGCTGAAATAGAGGAGAATTTGAAGTACTTGCTCATGAAGATCAAGAATTACAGCCTTTAGTATGGATTACAACTCAATGTAAGAAAGACCAAAATCCTCACAGCTGGACAAATAGGTAACATCATGATAAATGGAGAACAGATTGAAGTTGTCAAATATTTTGTCTCACTTGAATCCACAGTCGATGCTCATGGAAGAAACACTCAAGAAATCAAAAGACACATTGCTTGAGGTAAGTCAGCTGCATGAGACCTATTTAGAGCATTGAAAAGCAAAGGTGTTACTCTGAAGGCTAAATATCCATGATATTTTTAATTACCTCATTCAGTTGGACACTGAATCAGGAAAACCAAAGAAGAATCAATAAATTTGAATTGTGTTTCTGGTAAAGAATATCAAAAGTACCATGGACTGTTAAAAGAACAACCAATGTGTCTTGAAAGAAGTACAAGCAGAGTACTCTACAGAAGAAAGATTGGCAAGACTGTGTCTTACGTACTTGGGACATGTTGTCAGAAGAGTCTCTGCAGAAGGGCACATGTGGAGTGGCAGCAAAAAAGAGGAAGATTCTCAAGGAGATGGATTGACACAGTGACACAACTCTGAGGATGATGTAGGACCAGGCAACGCTTTGTTCTGTTGTACATAAGGTCACGCAGGGTCAGAACCAACTCGATGGCACCCCACAGCAACATTCTTCCTTGTAATTATGAGTGTTGCTTAAATTTTTATGAGCATGTCTCTTTTAAATGAAGCTCAAATAACTATACTCTGAATTAGAGATTTCAATCTCACAAAACATTCACAAGAATACATAAAAAATGTAAGAATATTCTAAAAAATGTGATTTGGAGGGAAATTACACATATATTTAGCTATGATTAAATAATAAAAAGAGAAACCAAATTATGAATTGTGTTTTTGTCTGTGAAATGGGATTTTAGCTTTTTAAGTACATGTTTACATCTTCATAAGATGCTAAATATTGCTCCCACAATCAGAGAGAGCATACATTATCTTTTGAAGTAAATGTATGAATTTATGGTGGGTACAAATAGGGAGTTATGTACAAGCTTATTGACTTTGCCTACTAAATTTCACAGCTGCCTATTGAACAATGGTACACAGTGACCAAGTGATGTCTATAAAGCTTAAGTTTGGATTTCTATGAGACACTTTTGAATACGCCTACACTTAGCACCTGCAGTTTTACAAGCTCACTATAGAAAACCTATCACCTTAATAAAAATAATAAGTATAGTCTATGAATTTTAATAAGCATCCAATAAGTGTGTAATGATGGCCTCTGTACTCTGATAATTATAACCTTTCATCTAAAAGGCAAGTCAACAATATTTAAAGACTTTATCCCAAATACTGAAGAGTATATATGAACAGCAATACTATTTCTAAAGTAGTCAAAAGATTCATAAGCCTTAGAAAAATTGAAGTAAAATAATCAGGAGTAATAATGATTATCATATCACTCTATTTTAGAATAAGATGCAAAGGAAAACAAAAATAAAATGTATTATATGAAAAAGTGTGTATATCTATTCAACTTACTCTAAAAGGTCAAAATAGAATATATATTCATTAAGATATTAATATTTTATATAGTTATATTTTATCGATCAATATTGAGTTGTGCATTCTTATACTTCTTTTTAGGAGAGGTATTGATCTGTAGTATTGCTTTATTTTCATTGCAATATGCTTGTCTGCTTTGGGTACCAAAGAAATACTGACTACATAAAATTAATTAGAAAGGGGCTGAGCCCCGGTGGCGTAAGTGGTTGATTGAGATACTGCAGCCTGTGGGCTCTCAGGAGTGGCACTGGGTAGCGCCCACGACCCCCAGAGGCAGTGATGCCCACAAAAAAAAAATAATAATTAGAAAGTGTTTTCTCCTCTTTTGTTTTTTTAAAAGATATTATATTATTTCCTCCCTTAGTGTTTGGTAGACTTCTCCAGGGAAACCATCTAGCTTAGAGTTTCAGTGCTTCAGGTTTTTAAATTATGAATTTTATTTTTTAAATAAATACAGAACTTTTTGGATAATTTTTCCCCTTGGACCAGTTGGGTTAGTTTATTCCTCTAAGACAATTTGACCATTTCATCTAAGTTGTCTACCTTATGAGGATAAAGATATTCAAAATAGCTAGAATTCCAATGATATAATATGGCACTTGTATTCCACAAGTTACTGAGACCCTGTTAACTCTTTGAAGTTTTCTTCCTCCATTTTTTAGTTCAGATCCATTCAATTGATTTGTCTTTAAGTTCGCTAATTTTTTACTCTGTCATCTCCATTCTGCTACTTAGCACATACACTGAATATTTTAATTTATTTTGTTATATAGTTGTTTTTCTTTATTATAGCTTATTTTGCATTTCTATAATTCCAGTTATTGTATTTTCTTTAAAATATTTGATACTAAAAATATTTTGTACTAATAACTGCTTTAAAATATTTGATAATACTTTAAATATTTAAATTTAAATATTCTAACATTTTGTCCTCTTGGGGTTAGCATCTATTGATTGCCTTTTCCCTTCAAAACTTATTACATTTTTAGGTGGCGGAATGGGGTGGGGGGGGGCGGGCAATTGCATGTTGTCTTAGGTTGGTTTCTCCAGAAGAGCAAAATCAGTAAGACGTGGATATTTCGATATATGTAGAGAAATTTAATTCAAGGGAATCCCTTGAATTAAAGTTTAGGCCATGGGACTGAGCCCCGGTGGCATAGTGACAAAGTAGTTGACTGCAGTGGTGAGTGGGACTACAGCCCATTGACTTGGCGGTTCAAATCCAGCAGCAGCAAGGCTGGGCCTCCCATTCCCACGGGAGGGCAATGATGGCCCCTCGAAAAAAATAAAAAGATAAAGTTTAGACCATCTAACTTCTGACAGGTTTACCTGCTTCTTCTTCTCAATGCCTCATGCTCACCATGTGTCGTCAGTGTGTTGTACTGGTAGTTTGTGTATTGCTGTGATGTGGAAACTATGTCAGTATTTCAAATGCCAGCAGGGTCACCCAAAGTGAACAGGTTTAGCAGAGCTCTCAGACTAATCAGACACCAAAGGAGAACTCGGCTCCCTACTTCAGAGGAAAGAGCACAAAAACCCTTATGTTGAAAATCTTCAAAACATGGTGAGATAGTCCACTACTGGTAAACTGCAGGTATATATGTTCAGCCTCTGTGGAAATCAATTTGGTGATTTCTAAGAGATGGGAAATGAGTGACCATATAACCCAGCAATCCCCCTACTGGGCATATACCCAAAAGAGGCAAGAAACAAACCACAGCCAGACATCTGTGCTTCAATGTTCATTGTGGCACAGTTTACAATTGCAAGGAGTTTGAAACAACCCAAATTTCCATCAACAGATGAATGGATTAAAAATCTGTGGAACATACATACAATGGAATTCTACGCATCACTAAAAGGCAGTGATGAATGCATGAAGCATATCACACATGGGAAGAACTGGAGGAAATCATGCTTAGTGAAGTAAACCACATACAAAAGGACAAGTACTACAGGAGTCCACTGAGATAGCTCAAAAAAAAAAAAAAGCAAAAGGGGCATAGGGAAAAAGTTACTGTATACAAAAATTCCTGGGGGGAGGACCCGGTAGTATGGCAGGGACTAGACCCAATCCAAGGCTACTTATGGTAGCCAACTAAAAAGGGGAGGGGGGAATAGCAATGTGTAGCGGGGGAACAGGGCACTAACCCACCCAAGGGGAGGGTATTGTTTATATCTCCACAGAGAAAGAAGGACCAGACTTGAACCCGGTGTTCCAAGATGTGAATGCAGCGTGATGGCATGGAGCGGGGAGCCTGAAAGCCCGGCCCCAAGCCCAACCTTGTGGACAGTGGCCCCTCCCAGCAGAAGAATTTACTTTTGAGGACAGCACTGAAGCTGGGAGGAAAGGGGCATGCTTGACCAGAGCACATGTAAGTAAATGAAGGGGTGGGGGTGTAGAAAGAGTGGAGTGCATCCTGGCCCACCAAGCCTTGAGGACGATATCTCCACTCAGAACAGCCAATGCACAGAGGACCAAATGGCCAGCTCCATTATAAGACAGGAAGTCCCCTGCTGACCCAAGGTCCTATGGGGGACAACACTGGAGACAAACTATCAGTACTGTACCACGTCTGACCCTACCACACAAAGGAAAACACTAAAGGCATGTAGGAGAGCAGCAGGGGGAACAGGGCATGGAGGTCCTGAGGGATTGCCAAGGATAGACTTTGGGGCCAGGGCATGAAACCTGATCAGACTCGGTCAGAGTTCACTCTTAGAGGTCAACAAACAGACTTTGAACTATTTACAGGTTTTTCTTTTTTATTATTTTTATCTATATAACTTTTGGGACATTATTTTTTTTCTTGTTGTCATCATTTTGTTTTCTTTTGTCACCTTCACCTTACTATGTCTTGTTTTTTTGCACATAGCATCATCTCTGCAGGTCTATCTAGATAAGGTAGGCTGGGTGATATATCTGGAGGAGAAAACCACAGACTGATGGTTCTGGGGGGCATATGAAAGAGGAGAGAGTGGGGGAAAGGAGGTAATGTTGACCAACCCAGGGACAAGAGAACAATAAATAATCCAAAATCAGTGGCAAGGAGAGTGTGAGAGGCCTGGTGGCGATCATGGTAAGGTAACTGAGAAATTATTGAAACCCAAATGAAGGCTGAACATGATAGTGGGACAAAAGAAATAGAGAAAAGAGCTAGGAGGCAAAGGGCAGTTACAGAGGTCTAAATACAGGCATGTACATAGGTAAATATATTTATATATGATGATGGGGAAATAGATCTATGCACATATACATATAGGGCTAGTATTACGGCAGCAGATGGACATTGGGCCTCCACTCAAGTACTTCCTCAATGCAATAACACTTTGTTCTAGTAAATCGGCATTCCATGATGCTCATCTTCCTGACACGATCGCTGAAGACAAATAAGCAAATGTGGTGAAATTGCCTGGCTATCAAGATATAGCATCTGGGGTCTTAAAGGTTTGAAAGTAAACAAGCGGCCATCTAACTCAGAAGCAATAAAGCCTACATGGAAGAAGCACACCAACTTGTGAGACCATAAGGTGTAGACGGGATCAGGTATCTGGCATCAAAGAACTAAAAATTATATGACTGTGAGGGAGAGGACAGGTTGAGCACCCAACGTCCATAGGTAGGTAATAGACTTCTCCTTACAGAAGGGTCACAGAGAGGAGATGCACCAGGTAGGGTGCAGTATAGCAACGATGAACCAGATGACTTTCCTCTAGTTCTTCAATGTTTCCTCCTCCCCACTATCATAATCCCTATTCTGCCTTACAAATTTGGCTGGACCAGAGGATGTACACTGGTACAGATAGGAACTGGAAACAGGGAATCCGGGACAGATGATCCCTTCACACTAGTGGTGAGTGGTGAGTGGTGGAGGGAAGGTGGGGAACCTTAAAATGTTATTATAAGGATCGACATATAACCTCTTCTCTGGGGTATGGACAACAGGGAAGTGAGTGAAGGGAGACATTGGAGAAGGGAGACATTGGACAGTGTAAGATATGACAAATAATAATTATAAATTATATATTTATAAATTATCAAGGGTTCGTGAGGAAAGGGAGCAAGAGCAGGTGGAAAAATGAGTGGATTTCAAGGGCTTAAATAGAAAGCAAATGTGCTGAGGATGAGGGTAACAGATGTACAGATGTGCTTAACATACAATGGATGAATGTATGGATTATGGTGAGTTGTATAAGCCCCCAATGCAATGATTTTAAAAAGATAATGGCATTTTTCAATTAACTTTGAAGCCTCCTTGTGTGTATACATACACCTATGCGTAATTTATATACTCACATGTGTGTATATATTTATGTATATGTGGTTTATGCAAGGTGGCATAATGGTTGAACTGTGTGGTAGTTGGCTGCTGTGGCAATCATGTACTCATGTCAATTTCATGATTGCGAGTCCATGGGTGGAGTCTAGTTTATCAATCTGAAGATAGCCAATGAGTAGCCAATAAGGCCTCTGTGTGGGCATGGCTTTCTCCTGAGATTTCTGGGAAATCTCATGGTATTTCCCAATTTGAGAAGGGACACTGGACAGTCTCTGACAGATGAACTACAGACAGGACGAGATAACAGCATGCTGATTGATCCTGATTCCTGGAGAATGGAGGGACCAAAGAGGCCACATGGGCTTGCCCTGATAGAGCCAAAACTCTGGGGCCGGAGAAGCCATGTGGAGACTCCTGCCCATGCTGAGATGCTTGGGAGGTCACAGGAGACCCCTGCAAGCGCTGAGCCATTTCTATTGCTACCGGATACATAAGCCTCTGCACCCACTGGCCTGTGAGTTCGTGAGTTGGAAGGAGACATTATAGACTGGGATCTGGCATATGAGCTAATATCGGACTTAGGACTTTGGACTGGACTGGGTTGAGATGCTTTCTCAATGTTCCATTCCTCTTGTATATAAACCTTTCCCTTATATCCGTATGCATGTTCATGAATTTGTTTCTCTAGTCTACCCAGACTAACACAGCTGCTAACTCTAAGGTCAGTGGTTTCAAATCAACTGTCCAATAGGGCAAAGATGTGACAGGACTACAGCCTTGGAAGCCTGATAGGCAGCTCTACCCTGTCTTAAAGGGTCATTGTGAGTTGGAATCGACTGGAGGAAACAGGTTTGGGTTTTCTTAATGTGTGTGCATAAAACAAATATGACTCAAAACCATACTCAATGCCATGGTTTCAAATCTCTCAGTGACCCTATAGAACAAGGTAGGTTTGCTCTTGTGAGTTTCCGAGATTGTAACCCTTATGAGAGTAGAAGTTTCAAGTTTTCCCTGAGGAGAAACAGGTGGATTTGAACTTCTGACCGCTTGGTTAGTAGCCACCAAGGATCCTACATCTAAGAGAGCAAGTAAAAAAGTATCACAATAAGATCGTACAAACTTTTAGCAAAAATATCAAAATATAATCACTCAATTTACACATCAAAAATGCTAAATTTGGGCATGTTCCAAGGGGTTTAATCCATAATTTTAATGGTTTTAAGTGTTAAACAAAAGCTGTGTGAATGTGGTCATATCAGGACTGTAGAGTGGGCTAGAGAAGCTTCCCCAACAAAGTTCTCACCACACAGCTCTTACTACCCATGAAGAATGTGCAGGTGCACTGTCATGATGAAAAAAGCCATTGAAGCAACTTGCCTGGCCATTTCCTCACCAGTGCAGTTTTGTTTTCTGAAAATTGCTTATCGTCCTTGTGTCCTATCAGAAAATCTATCAGGATTACTCCCTTGGAATCTCAAAAATCAGTCACTATACCCTTCTGTGCCCACTTTTCTGCCTTGACTGTAACTGCCCCAGTAGCTCCCTTTAGAGGCGACACCCTAATGAGACTAAGTGTATTACTGAGAACTTGTTTGAAGACATCCACTGATGGCAGACATTGTTTAGCATTTTCATTTTGTTTCTTTTAATAAAGCTATGAACTGAAATTCTAGAATTTTTTTTTACTGTTTTACACACATGCACACACACACACACTCCCAACTATCTAATTTCATACTGGATTTCTTTTCTGACACCCAGATCCAATTATGTGATTTTGGGGGTCTTTCCATTTGTGTTCCAAAGGTACCCAAAGTAACTTCTCTCACATTAAATCTGGCCCACCCTGTGTATTGTTTCAGTAATTTACCATTTCCCAGCATCTCAGCCATGAAACCTAACTTTTCTCCTTTTCCCCCTATGCCTCTCATTGTCACTAAATCTCCTAGAATACTAAAAGATATATAACCCAAACTTCCAAGAAAATACAAATTTCTACAGCCACATTAAAAGCAGTACAAAAAATGAAAAATTAACCCAATATATGCAAAATATTGTTTAAGATTAAATCATTGATATATTTTTTATTTTCATACTAAGTCTTAGAAGATCAAATACATTTTATAAAGCATGATTCAAATTGGATGTTCTAAGATGGTCAATACAGCTATAGGCTACTGTATTTGATCAGACAACTCCATATTCCACTTTTGTATATTTCATGTATTTTTCTCTCCATACCAAGATTAAATTGTTTCTTATTCTCTGACCCAATCTTTGACACTCTGCAGCCTAGTATAAATATTCAAATGTAATCAAGTTCACTTCTCTGTTTAGGTCTCTTATAGTGGTTTCCCAATTGCTTTCAGGATAAAGACTAAAGTATTATATATGGCATAGCTATATCCTTTACGACCTTTCCATTTGCTGATCCAACTGTACCCCTACATATTCTACCATCTAGTGTACTGTCCATTCTTCAAATGAGTCTTAGGTCCTTTCCATATCATTTCCTCTAACTGTAACAGTCCCGCTACAACTTACTCTTCATTCAGCTGCACTGATACATCAATGTGTACAATAGGCCTCAAACAACTCATGAAATTTTCCATTACTGCTTAATTCCACTTTTCCACGTCTTTTGAACTACCCTCTTACATATAAAACAGGCATAGGTCTGTCTTCAGGGAGTTCACAATCTGGCTAAAATTTCTTTATAGCTCAGTCCCTGGATATTTTTGTTTCCTTTATACTTTTATCATCTTTCTTAAGCCATAATATTTTAAGTGTTTTAGTTGTCTTAAATGTCAACATATATTTAAAAATTGTACCTGTAATAGAAGTACTTGACTGAAGAGTTGTTTGGAATCCTTGAGTTGGTCAATGGGAGAAAGATGGCAGTATGCTTCTGCAAAGATTACAGAATCTTTCAAATCCTACAGGGCAGTTCTAGCCTATCCTACAAGGTTGCTGAGTCACAACTGATTCAACAGTAACATTTGGTTTTGTGCTCATGTCTAGAGGGTGAATTCATAAGGGACCTTCACTTACCACATATATATTTCTACACTATTTTAATTTTATACACCTATTTCACAGATATTGTAAATAAGACACACAAGAGAAATATGTGAAAGAATTTTTATTCCCAATCTCATCCTTCTCAAAAGTGACAAATTTTCTAAAGGTAACCAGTCATAACTCCCTATTCCTTTTGGTCCTTTAGTTAAGAATTGAAGCATTTGTGTAAAAATATATGTAGTTTTTATCATGTAAAAGATATTTAACGCTTTCTAGTCAATATGTGCAGATGTACAGAATTTCATAGTTTGATCTAAATACAGTTATTTTTTAAATTCTATTTGATCAATTTTGCAAATCTTTTGTTCATTCATACATCTTTGGGTAAATGACCTATCTTTTGTTTTGTTTTTTGGGCATCACTGCCCTCAGGTGGTAGGAGTAGGAGGCCCAGCCTTTGCTCTGTGGAGCTGGAATCGAACCTCCATCCCAGTGGGCCGCAGTCCCACGCACAACCACTACGCCACCGGGGCTCAGCCCAAATGACCTATCTTTTAAAGATGCTCTTAGGGCTAACAATTGCTGATGGTAACTTATCAAGAGGTAAGAATGTTCACTTATTTGTTCATTCAATATTTATTAATGCACCACTGTTGCAACTACTGTCTGCAATAATCAGCTCAAACCTGCCAACTTGGAGGCTAGCACAGAATTGGTGTTCCATTCTGTTGTATATAAGGTCACTAAGAATCAGAACTGTGACCCTCAGCACCTATCACACAATACAGTATGTATCAGGTTCTGTTCAAGGCACTTAGAACAGTGAACAAACACCACTAACTACGTAAGCCAAATAGTAGAGAAAGTTCACTTAATTCTTATCCTGAAACTCCTAACCGTAGTCAATGTACCATGGACATGCATCTACAGACAGCACGTTTTTGTGTGTGATTTTGAGCCTACCTTTTTTGAGCCTACAGATAACTGAGGATCGCATACAATGGTGCATGTACTTTGTGTAACACTTAATAGAGGTGCTGGTGCAGTCCATACGCCCACTTATCGCAACAGAATACAAGCAGCCCTGCCCAGGGTGATGCTTATAATCACTATTTTCCTGGAGCCCACTGTTGCAGCCACTGAGTTAATCCCCTTTGTTGAAGGTCTTCTTCATCTTCATTGACTCTCTACCAGGCATGATGCCCTTCTTCATCGATGGTTCCTTCTGGCCACAAGTCCTAAAAAGTTAGATGAAGTGTCACGGTGCTCAGTTTTAAGGACCATTGTGGTTATGTTTCTTCCAAGGGTTACTTGCTCACACTTCTGGCAATCCATGGCATGTATCTTCAATATTCTTAACCCAAACCATAAGTCAAAGATATCAGCTTTTCTTTGGTCTTTCCTGATTGTCAAATTTTCATTTACAAATGAGATGAATGAAAATACCATGGCTTGGGTCAGGTGTGCTTGTCATCCTGGCCTTTTAGCACTTTAGAGAGGTCTTTTGCAGATGTGCCCATTATAATAGGCATTTGATTTTTGTGACTGCTGCTTTCATGGACAATGATGGTAGAGACAAGTAAAATGAAATCCATAGCTTCAATAATTTCTCCATTATCATGACGTTACTTATTGGCCAGGTAATTTTATAGATGAGTAACCTGAGGTTTGGAGATAAAACTTGTTTAATGATACATCGAAAAGAAAAATGAACATTGCAAAACTGTTATGCATGATTGCAAACCCTGAACTCTTAACCACAACACTAGTTTACAATATTATGTCAACACAAAACAAAATACAGTAACTTAATCGTAACAAAGTAACAGAACAACAACAACAAAAAAAAAAAACCCAAAGCTAATAAAGTGGCATTGCTTCAGCTCAAATTAGTTCTCCTTTAACCAGAAAAAAAAGACCATTAGTCTGGTTCTTAGCCATGTCTGCTCATTAGAAGGACACGGAGATGACTAAAGATTGAGTTATACTCAAGGCCTACTCAGGATTATATAAGGATCTCTCAAGGGTGTAGTCTAGGCAATGATTTTTGAAGAGCTGTCACTGTAGAAAACAAGTCTAAAGGAGTAAGCAATAAAAAAGCTATGTCCTTAAAGCAATCCAAATCCCTGAGTGATTATACTTTTCCTCATACTCTGAGCGGGCAAAATCACATTTCACTTGTGTGGGTTTTCACTAGAAAACCCTTGGATGGCTACAAGCATTTAAACTCTCAACAACCAACCAAAAGGTTGGTGGTTTGACTCCAGAGGCACCTCACAAGACAGGCTTTGTCATGTTTATAAAAGATCTTTAAAATCCTGTAGAGTTCTGTCAGACACTTGGGGTGGCTATGAGTTGAAATCAACTCAACTGCTCCTAATATTTCCAATTGTTCTCCATTTCTGATTGCCCCTAACAATTCACCATCAATCATCTGTTAGTTTGTCCTTCTGTGGCAGCTTCTGTGTTGCTACGATGCTGGAATCTATGTCACTGGGATTTCAAATGCCAGCAATCACCCACAGTGAACAAGGTTTAGCAGTCTCCAGAATAGCTGTTTTCCTCATTGTAGAGGAGTTAAGAATTGCCTGTCCACTTCAAAGGAAGAAGCTGCTGGAAGCCTTATGCATAGCTTCAAAACACTGTCAGTTACCAACAGCCTAATGAATGGAAGCAGAACACTATAGGAGATAGTGCTAAGGCCTTCACCCTCGGGTTGGAAGGCACTTGAAATGTGACCAAGGAGCTACTTTCTTAGACTGCAGCCAACCATGAGGATGCAGGTAGGGTAGAACCTGGGATGATTTTCACTTACTACAAGGGGATGACTCAAAATGTGGAATGTACATATATCAAGCTAGGAATATTTCAGGTCATAAAAAACTAAATGGAGGCTGAGCCCCGGTGGCGTAGTGATTGTGCGCGGGACTTCGGCCTACTGGGGCGGAGGTTCAATTCCAGCAGTGGGGCTGGGCCTCCTACTCCCACCACCAGAGAGCAGTGATGTCCCCACCCCCCCCAAAAAAAAAAAACTAAACTAAATGGAACACATAAAGATCAATATCCTTGGCATTAGTGAGCTGAGATGAATTCATATTGGCCAGTTTTAATTGGAATATCATGATTTACTATGACTGGAATCACCCAATCAAGAGGAATGGCATTGGATTCACTGTCAAAGAGGAAACTGTCAAATCAATCTTGAAGTATAATGCTGTTGGGTTATAGGATTTTTCTATCTGCCTTTTAAGGAAATCCAATCAATAAGACTATTCAAATTTACACACCACCACAAAAGCTAGTGACAAAGAAGTTGAAGAATTCTGTTTTCATTCAAAAATTGGTCAAACATGCAATCGAGATCCATTGATAATTACCAGTTATTAGAGTGTAAAAGTTGGAAGCAAAGAGGAAGGAATAGGAGTTGGAAAATATGATCTTGGTTATGAAAATTAAACTGAAGAACATATGATAAAATTTTGCACGTCCAACAACTTATTCATAGCAAATACCTTTTGACAAACAACACAAAAGGCAGCTACACACATGGACTTCTCCAGAGGGAATACACAGAAAGCAAACTAACTACAACTGTGGAAAGACATGCTGGAGCTCAGTATCAACAGCTAAAATCAAGCCAGGAGCTGACGGTGGAACAGACCACCCATACAGATCATCGGTTGCTCATGTCAGTTCACATTAAAACTGAAGAAAAACAAGGCCACAAATGCCAGAGTATGAGCTTGATTCTAGCCCACATGAATTTCAAGAACATCTTTAGATTTGACCCACTGGATACTAATGACGGAAGATCTGATGAGCTGTGGAAGAACATCAAGACCATCATTCATGAAGAAAGCAAAAGGTCATTAAAAAATAAATAATAATTTATAAATTATCAAGGGTTCATAGGGGAGGGGGCAAGGGGAAGGGAAGGAAAAAATGAGGAGCGGATACCAGGGGCTCAAGTAGAAAGCAAATGCTTTGAGAACGATGAGGGAAACAAATGTACAGAAGTGCTTGACACAATTGAAGTACATGTAGATTGTGATATGAATTATATGAGTGCCCAATAAAATGATTTTTTTTAAATTAAGGTACAAGTCTCTTTAAAAAAAACTTTAAAAACAAAAACCAAGAAAGAAAAGATCGACGTGAATGCTAAGAGATTCTGAAACTTGCTCCTAATTGTAGAGCAGCTAAAGCAATAAACGGAAGAAGTCAAAGAGGTAAATAAGAAATTTCAAAGTGCCGTTCAAGAAGACAAAGTGAAATATGGCAGAATGTGCAAAAACCTAGTTAGAAAACCAAAAAAGGAAGAACATGTTCAGCCTATTTTCAATGGAAAGAACTCAAGAAAAAGCTCAATCCTTGAGTTGCAATATTGGAAAATTCTAAGAACAAAGTAGTGTATTATGCAGGAAACATCCAAGGATGGAAAGAATGCACCATGCCAAAAAGAACTAGTTGACATTCACCATTTCAGGAACGCATATGAGGAACCAATGGTGCAGTACTGAACGCATTAGCCAAAAACAAAACAGCAGGAATTAATGAAATACTCATTAAAATGTTTACACAAGCTAATAGGCTTGTAGTATTCACTTTGTGTGTGCCATGAAATTTGGAAGACAACTACTTGTCACTGGAAAAGACTCATATGTGCACCCATTTCAAAAAAAGATGAACCAACAGAATGCCCAAATTATAGGACAGTATAGGATCATTGATAGCACATCCAAGTAAGATTTTGCTGCACATCATTCAAAGGCAGCTAGGTAAGTGTTGGACTTCTAACCACAGTACATTGACAGTGAGCTTCCAGAGATTCAGGCAAGATTCAGAAGAGGATGCGGAATAAAGGACATCATTACTAATGCCGGAAGGATGTTGGTTTAAAACAGAAAATAGCAGAAAGGTTTGTTTTATTGACTATGCCAAGGCATTCAACTGAGTAGTTCATAACAAACCATGGATAACCTTGGGAATGGGAATTCCAGGTCATTTGATTGTACTCATGTGGAACTTGAACAGGGATAACTGGGGCACAGGACAAGGGAATACTGCATGGTGTAAAACAAGGAAAGGTGCGTGGTCAGGTTTGTACCTCTCACCATACTAAATCACTCTGTGTGCTGAGCAAATCATCAGAGAAGGCTAGCAGATGACATAACCCTGCTTGCTCAAAGTGAGGACTTGTTGAAGATCAAGGTCTGAAACCCTCAGTGTGGATTACAAGTGAATGTAAAGAAAACCCAAACCCTCACCACTGGAACAACAGGTAGCATCGTGGTAAATCGAGAAGAAGTTCACGTTTTCAAGGATTTTGTCTTATGTGGATCCACAATCAATGCTCACGACAGCAGCAGTCAGGGATCTAAAGATGCATTAGGTAAAGCTGCTGCTCGAGCCCTCTTCAGAGTATTAAAAAGCAGGGATCTGCACCCATCTCAAGCCAGGATATTTCCCATTGCATCACATGCATGCACAAGTTGGAGACCGAATAAGGAAGACAGTTGTGGTGCTAGGGAATATTCAAAGTACCATAGAATACTTGAAGTACAACCCTATTTCTCTTAGAAGTGCTCCTTAAAGGCAGATGGCGAGATTTCGTCTTACATACTTTTGGCTGTGATGTCAGGAGAGACCGTGCCTAGCGAAGGGCATCCTGCTTGGCAGAAGGGCAGCAAAAAAGGAGAGTCCTCAAGGAAATGGAATGACAGACTGGCTGCAATACCGTGCACAGGAACAATTGAGAGAGGCTGGTACAGAAGAGGACAGTGCTACATTCTGATGTACACAGGAGCTCTACGGGTCAGAACCAACAGGATGGCACCCAAGGCTGATAATAAGATAGCCATTTAGCAAATAACGATAAAATGCTACGCAAACATGGTATCCGAATTTAAATTCATACTACTTGACATTTAGATGGAGCCCTGGTGGCATAGTGGTTACAATTTGGGCTTTGAAACCATCAGCCAGTCTTCTGGAGAAAGGGCTTTCAAATTCCATAGTTTCAAAAACTCACAGTGGCATCTCTACCCATGGGTCCCTGGAGGCCAGTATTCACTCAATGAGTATTACACACACACACACACACACACACAGAAAGCTATTCTAGGATATCAAGTTTTCGGTAAGTGTTGCACTGCTAACCACAGATCGGAGGCTCAAACCCTTCCCAGCCGCTCCTCGGAGAAAGATGATGTTCTCTACTCCCGCACAGATTTATACCCTTGGAAACGCCACATACAACCATGGTGCGTCGGACTCAATGACATTAAGTTTGTAGTTTTAGGTCAACATTCAGAAACAATCTTCTACATGTGTACAAGTGCTACTTATGAAGAGTTCAACTAAGAAGAGTCAAAAGGTATTAAGGAAGTATTTTATTAACAGTTATTATAAAACAATCTTCATTTCACCTCATGTCCACCATTAATCCTTTTGGTGTAGACAAAAGGAATATTATTTGTGTTTTCCATCCCATTCTAACATTGCCAAAGTTACTTTTTATAAAGTTGGAGATCTTCAAATTTAGAATCTAAACAAAAAAAACTTCTTTGATGAAGCCATCCCTAAAATACTTCCTAACTGTACTAAATATGTAACAAATCTCTATCAGAAGGTTCAGTAGTAACTGTAGACATTCATCTTTAAATTGACCTTTCTCTGTTTTTCGGGATCAAGAACAACTTATCAAGTATGAAAAAGTACATTTTTCCTTAAGAGTACAAGAATTCACCCAGAAGTCTTTCTTCAAATTCAGCAGGCTATTTTTTCAGCTACTTTTGTCAGGACTCCATGTCAATCTCAACCACCTCATCCTTGCCCTGAAGTGTTGCTTCTGTCAGCTTATCTTCATGTCTGTCATCTTCAATGTCTGCCAGGTCAATAGGTGGTAAAGGATTCCTCCAATACTGAAAGGTATTATACTGCCAAAATTCTTCATTATGCTTTGTGGGAAAGAAAGGAGAGATGAAAGCACATTAGTCATTTAGAAAAAATAAACTGTTTTCAGGAAACACTTCCCACAATTTTCACCCATTTTGCAACAAAAGAAAGTGTCCCAAAGTAGTTTTATATCTAACTATAACATGGATCTGAGGTTACAGAAAGTTTCAAAGTGGCATATAATTTTAAAAGCACCTCAAAAATACTTAGTGTAAAAGGAAGGAACATTAGATTTATTTACAGATTTCCAAGAAGGGGCTTAAAAAAATGTGGGGGGGGGGAGGGGGGAAGATTCCAATTGCTTTTAATTCTTCTTCTCTGAACTTCTTGAAGTTCCCTCACATATATTTTTCTATATTGTTCTTATTTTAGGTTTATAATTCCTGTAACAACACTGCTCAACAGAAATAAAATTACAAGTTTTTCATTTTCCTGTAAGCATAGCTAAAAAGTAAAAGTAAACTGGTAAAACTAACCTCATTAATATCTCTTATTCACATTTTCCAATACCACTTAACATGTTAGTGTTCAACAACAGCTAATGGTTGCTGTGATGAGAAACACCAATTTACATGGAAATCTCACCAGGCAGCTCATTCAATGCATTAGTCCTGTGAAAATTTCTTAATACTGGGATAGAAATGTACAACTCAAATATACACCAGTAAAAACGGCACCGGTAAGAAGCAAATCAAATTTTAACTAAAGAGTTACTTCTCTCCCTGTGCGGGAGCGGTTACTCTTTGGGTTACTGCCCACAAGGCCAGCAGTTTGAAACCACCAGCCACCTTGCTAAGAACAAGGAGTTCTACTCCAGTACAGAGTTACAGGTCATAGAAAGTTACAGACACTGTTCTATCCTGTCCCATAGTGACTCCAAGTCAGAAGTGAGTCAATAGCAGAGTCTGGTTTTTAATTGTTCAAATTATCTACTTCCTCTTCAGTAAAACATATGAAACAAACTAGTTAGGCAAACTGTGATGAAAATTAAGGCTAAGTATTCTATCCAGTAAGCCTAAGAATCACACGATTCTAATGATACAAAACCACTTATTTTCTATTTCAAATGTCTAAGAGTAAAGGTCAGCACAGAGCAATGGAGTCTATATGACACTAAAATAAAAAATCATTTTAATGCAGTCATATCTGGTTGTAGGGTCTCAAAGATTCAAAATCAACTTGATGGCAGTGTGTTAAGGAAAAAAAAAAAAAAAAACACCAAAAAGATGAAAAGAAAAAAAAACAGAAAAGATTTGAAACTTAACTCCTCCAAGGTTCCAGAACAAGAGGTTCCCGTTATTCTGCCTAGATTGCACTTTCATGGTAGACAGAAAGGCACATGAGGGAACTGTTCTTAAATGAGACACTATGGGATTAAGAACGGGACAAGAAATGCGGACTCACTACATTAACTGAAAACTTTTTTTTTTTTAAAGATCCCAATGCTTTATTATGTCTTGTTCCCCTCCTTGGCAATTAGTCGTAAAACCCTTAAAACACTGTACAATCACAACACATTGAACATGGTTCAGATCCAAAGACCAAATTATTATGCAAAAATGAGTGCTATTTGAAAATGGAGAATCATATTAATCACAAAATAGAGGGCTATATCATTAAAAAACTGTCGTATTCCATCATCACACAACTTGACAAACCAGTTGATACAAACAAAGTTGATACAACTTTGACCATCATAGCTAGCGTTACTCTTGCCTCAAACCCTGGTGTCCTTTAATGCTAGATGAACTTAATTAACACACACAAAAAAATTAGCAATACATTTCTCACTTTTGTTGTAAATGCTAAATGTTGACAAATAAACAGCCTTTAGTGTTAAGTGTAGGCACGGGTGTAGATTTCAGGAAGAGGGAGGCAAGCTAGACAGCATGTTCTTCATTCCAGAGTTAAAGAAGAAAAGCAGCACAAGGTCAGATCTGACAAAAATGAACATGATAAAATTCTAACACATGCCAAGTCTTGGTGAAGAGTGAAATCCGACAGCCTAACTTGTTCCCCGCTGTGTGTTTTGCTTGTACGTGTAAGATATGTCACATCAAGGCACTGATGAAATGGTGAAAACTGATAATACTTGTGACTAGAATTTAAAGAGGTATCTGTGGGTCTATTAAATAACTCTCTTTGCCTAGCTGCCATTTCAATATTTCTTTGGTGTCAATTTTGTGGTTATACTGCAGTGTATTCTGGAAAGAAAGTATGCATGGGTGGGGTACTTGATCCAGAGCTTAAGAAGTTTTCATGCTACAAAGGTTGTAGCTCAGTGTGACTACATATCTAGGTCTGTTTGAAATTGATTTTGAACATAAATGAGTAATCTGAAAAAAAAAGGTCTAAATAAGACTTACGCTTTCTAAATTTCAACAAAACTGAAGAAACACTCACACTTTGTAATTTCATTCAGAAATATCCATGATAAAATCAAAGTGATATAATTTCATACAACTGGGCTGAGCCCAGGTGGTGTAGTGGTTGAGTGCGGGACTGCAGCCCACAGAGTTGGCGGTTCATATCCAGCAGCAGCTCTCCAGGAGCAAGGCTGGGCCTCCTACTCCCAGGGGGCAGTGATGCCCACAAAATTTTTTTTCACACAACCATATATAAAACATCTTTCCTAATTATAAAATTGTCATTATTTTATTGGACTTCCCACCAAGAACAAGTCATGCTAAAGGAACCCCAATTACTTTTGAAAACATCTAAAACTCTTCTGTAAGAACACAACAGAGGGCTGAGCTGAGCCCCGGTGGCGTAGTGGTTGTGCGTGGGACTGCAGCCCACTGGGATGGAGGTTCAATTCCAGAAGTGGCTTCACAGGAGCAAAGGCTGAGCCTCCTACTCCCACCACCAGAGGGCAGTGATGCCCAAAAAACAAACAAACAAACAAACAAAAGAACACAACAGAGGCCCAAGTGGAAAATGTTTAGACTGTGGCAACGTGTGCAAATGTGCTTGATACAGATAATGTATTGAATGTTATAACAGCTGTAAGAGCCCCCAATAAAATCATTAAAAAAAAAAGAACATAACAGAAAAACGTAGGGCTGATGCTTTGATGTTGTAGCTGAAGAGTTTGGTAATTGGGGCCCTGCATTCAATGCTCCTTACTTTACTTTGGGATCCACTTAAATTCTTTGATCTAAACCAGCACTCTGATAAAAACATGCTAGCCACAAATATGAGTTTCCTAGTAATCATGTTACAGAGCCCTGGTGGCAAAGCAAGTTAGGCAGTGTGTCGCTTACCATTGGGTCAGTGATTCGAAACCATCTGTGGAAGAGAGAAACCTTTCTGCTTCACCTCAGAAACCAACGGGTTGTTCTACTCTGTCCCATAAGGTCTCACTTATAGCAGGCAGCACAATAGTTGGAAATCTATTCAATGGCACTGAGCAGTGGTAGTAGCAGCCATATTAAAAATGTAAATTAAGTTGGATTATTTTAATACCATATATTTAATCTAATATCCCAAAAGCTTATTCCAATGTGTGACATAAAACTGAGCAAGTTAAACTTTGCTTCTTTCATACTAAATCTCTGGAATCTAGTCTGGACTTTACATTTAATTCAATTTGTTGTAGCCATATTTCAAGTCTCTTATAAAGACTGCTAATATGGCCTTTCCTCAAGTACTCCCTCATTGCAAGAACACTTTGTTACGTTAAACTGGCATTCCATGAGGCTCACCTTCCTGACATGATTGCTAAAGACAAAGCGGGCACACAAGCAAATGTGGTGAAGAAAGCTGATGGTGCCTAGCTATCAAAAGATATAGCGTCTGGGGTCTTAAAGGTTTGAGGATAAACAGGTGGATAAACATCTAGCTGACAAGCAACAAAGACCACATAGAAAGCACACCAACCTTTGTGATCATGAGGTGTCGAGGTCAAGGTATCAGGCACCAAAGAAAATCATTCATTGTGAATGAGGGGTGTGGAGACCCAAAACCCATCTGTAGGCAACTGGACAATCCATTAAAGAAGGGTCACAAGGTAGAAATGAGCCAATCAAGATGCAGTATTGTACTGATGAAACATACAATTTTCCTCTTGTTCTTTAAGGCTTCCTAACTCCCTCTGTCATGATCCCGATTCTACCTTACAAATCCGGCTAACCCAGAGGATGTACACTGGTACAGGTAAGAGCTGGAAACACAGGGAACCCAGGGCTGATAAACCCCTAAGGTCCAATAATGAGAGTAGCGATACCAGGGTGGGAAGAAGATGGGGTGGAAAGGGAGAACCGATCACAATGATCTACACATAACCCCTTTCCTGGGAGATAAACGACAGAAAAGTCGGTGAAGGGAGACATGACAAAAAAATAATTTATAAATTATCAGGGGTTTTGAAGGAGGGGGGTCAGGAGGGAGGAAAATTAAATGAGGAGCTGATACGAAGGACTAAAGTAGCAAGAAAATGTTATGAGAATGATGATGGCTACAAATGTGCCTGACACAATGATAGATGGATTGTGGTGAGTTGTATGAGCCTCCAAGAAAATGATTTTTTAAAAAAGGAAAATGTCTAGAAATGAAGGCAACATATGTAAAAACAAGTCTGATGCCATCGATGTATGGAGTGTAATAAGGGATAAGGGCCCAATAAAATAATTTTAAAAAGAAAGATTGCCAATGTGAACAAGCTAGACCTTCTTAGGTGCAGAAACGAGGTAGGTTCACAGCCCGAGGTGGAGTCCCCAAGTGATTGCCCTGCACACATGAATCTGAGGGCCTATTTCCTAGCATGACCGCTTTGCGGAAGAGCAGTGTTTTACAAAGTTTTCCTCTAAATCAAGTGAACGTTGTCGTGCCTAAACTGAGTTCGACAGGGGTCAGTCACTTTAGAGTGAACTCAAGAGTTAGAGAAGAACTACAGTTAAACCTGGTTTCACTATTTAACCAAGGAAGACATGACACCCGCCGGTGAAGCTCGCCGTCGCGCTAAACCGATTTCCAGGGCAGTTACTGCTGCTTCCTTACACGTTTCCGGGTTTGAAGCTGCCAAGCTTCTCCCTCCCGGGACCATCTCTTTTCGGCGACTTTAATAAACGTGCTGAGTTGGGGGGACTCTCCCCCAAACGCTGCGGGCCGGCGGTCGGCAACGGGGCCGGCTAGGTGAAGCCCGAGGGCAGCAGCCTCGGCTTATCCACTTTGGGGGCGTCGCTGCAAACGCCAGTGGGGAGCGGGGCGTCCCGTGGCTTCCCTTCCCCCAGCCCGCTGCGCCCGGGGCAAGGGGCGGCCCCCGCCTCCCTCCCGGCGCCCACCGGACCCACGCAGCCCTCGCAGGACCCTACCTGGCACGGCACAGCCCCCCAGTCTCCCCTCGGCGTCGCCGAGCGCCCCGCCCCTTCGCCGGCACCGCCCCTCTGGGGCTCCTCCCCAGTGCCGGGGGCCCGCGGGGGCGGCTCGCCGGTCTCTAGGCCGTGGCCCTCACGCTCCTCGCCGCCCCGCTCGCCGGGAGCGCTGCCGTTCCCGCCGTCGCGGCGTTTGCTGGGCAAAGGCAAGGGCTCGGTCATGGCCCCCGCGCCGATCTTGCGCTTTCGGGGCGGTTCGGGGCCGCCGAGGGGAAGCCCCGGGTGCGAGGTGCCCTGCGGCAGGACCCGGAGCGGCGGCGGCGGCGGCGGCGGCGGCTCCGGCGGCGGCTCCTCAGTGAACTCGCGGAGCAGAAGCCTTTTCCAAGGCACGTGGAACGTCAGCGGCTCGGCCGCACGCCGCTTGGCCATGAGCCTCGCTAGCGCGGGTGGAACCGGTCCTGCCCGGCGCGGGAAGCCGAGCGCTGACAGCGGTGGAGGGCCGAGGGCACCGCGCGCGGCCCGGGGCGAGGTGGCGACGGGCAAGTGCCCAGGGTGGAGGGGGCGGGGCGGCCGGCGCGCGCTACTCCAGCCACCGCCTCCTTGCGACCCGGACGTTGGCAGGCAGCAACCGCGGAGGGAAGGAGATTCGAACCTGCGCACAAATATGCGCGCGCGCGCACTGGCGCCGGCCGGGCGGAGCCGCTGGTTGGTGGAGGCTCGCGAGGCGCGCTCCCGAGCGTCTCCGCGGCCGGAAGTGCGCGGCGCAAGGGGAGGCGGGAAGGCCCGCGGCGGCGGGTTAAAATTAAAGGCCCGGGAAGGCAGCCGAGGGGCGTAACCTGGCGCTTCACCTCCGCCGGTGCGCACGTTTCGGGCTCTTAGCGGATCTTCCCCGCATCTTGTCAGGGGCTACCGAGACGATATTAAGACCTACACGTCTACAGACTGTTATATAGTGCGGAGCTCAAAAAACAAAGAGCTCCACACTCACTGCCGCTTGTGATTTCCCAGGCGATCCATCTGGAGGGAAGAGCTTTCCGTTAGCTGCCCAGCGCTTCACCACGGCCCTACCAGGGTTTCTAAGACGCCCGGGTTCAAGAAAGCTCAAAGGCGACCTCTTAAAAGTTGAGCCCCGGTGGCGTAGTGGTTGTGTGCGGGACTGCAGCCCACTGGGATGGAAGTTCAATTCCAGCAGCGGCTCCACAGGAGCAAAGGCTGGGCCTCCTACTCTCACCCCACCAGAGGGCAGTGATGCCTAAAAAACAAAAAAGTTGACGTCTGTTTTGAGGTGCCTTCTTGTGGAAAGTGAAGTAGCTACCATTACCCAAAATACCTCTTAGAGCTCAGTAGTGAAGTTGCTAACTTATAACATTATAGAATTGTCCATGTGAGTGCCCATGACTAAATCTTTGTGGTAATCCCCCCAAAAGTCTTAATTTTTCTCCCACAAGGCAGCTGGTGGCTTCATTTCGCTGCCCAACTTGTAACCCACTATGCCAGTCCAATTGATGGTAGCGAGTTGAATGAAATTTTAAATGCAGTCCATTCAAAATAGCTGGGTAGTCTAAGGTGAATCAGAGACATACAAACCATAGGTGTAGGAATGAATTTTGGGCTTAATTCCCCAATATGTAAACAATTCTTTTCTATGGCATGACCCCACCTGATGCTCACCTTTCTGAAGAGATCAATTGAAGTATGGGTGCTATAACAGGACGGTGAAGACACTAGATGGTACCTAGCTATAAGAAAGAATAGCATCTGAATAGGGGTCTTAACTGAGGGGTCAACCAAGTCCACATGAACAAAGCACACCAGCCTGTGATCCAAGAATTGTAAATAATACAATCTGAATCTGGAGGGAATGGTATCAGGGCTTAAATTGTGAACCCCTGGTTTGCAGAAGGCTATGGAGGAGAGTGGAAGCCCAAAATCCATTAGCAGAGTCCAGCATATCTTAGCCTCAGAGTTGAATCCCCTCTGACCATGGTTGAAGGATATGTATAGCTGTGTTATCAGGCAAGAGCATTGTAAAGTTTATAGCAGCTGGAGTTAAGTTAAAATGAAATATCTTGTCGTTTGATCTCTTTTGACGTCTTTGAAAGTTGTTTCGGTTAGGTAAATTGAAAGAGAAGGGAAAATACCCATAGATTAAGCTTATGATGACTCCCTTCTGACCATATACCAAAGATTGGAATAGCTCTGCAGAGTGCATTGGAGAGTGAATTGTTGTAGATGTTGTTAGGTTAAAATTGAACACCGTATAGTTTGATCTCCTTTTGGGGGGGGGGGGGCATCACTGCTCTCTGGTGGTGGGAGTAGGAGGCCCAGCCCCACTGCTGGAATTGAGCCTCCATCCCAGTGGGCCGCAGTCCTGCGCACACCCACTACGCCACTGGGGCTCAGCCCTTGATCTCCTTTTTTTACCCATTGTAAATTTATTCAACAATTTTGTTTTCTGTCTGTTTTACTTTGTTATTGTTATTTTGTTTTTGTATGTTTTCCTATACATGAAATCCAGGATGGGTAGATCAATAGAGATAGTAACTATATTGGTGTTTTCTTGAGGGTATGGTAGGGGCGGTTGGGGAGAAATGGGGAGCTAATAGCAATGAATACTGGAAGGAAATGTTCTGAAATTGTGATGATTATACAACTTTTCTTGATATTATTGAATAGTACAATATGTGGATTGTCATAACAAGCTGGATGTTTGCTTTGAGGTGGTTTCTGTAGAACATGAAGTAGCCACCACATTCCTTGAAAATGTGATCTATTTGCAGTAGTGCATCAACAGGAAACCACCAAAAAATCAAGTTGAATTCAGAAGAGGACATGAAGAATATCATTGACAATACTAGATGGATCTTGATAAAACTCACTGTTAAGTTTTGAGACTAGGGCATCACAGAACTGCTGCTGTGGGTTTTCAAGACTGTAAACCCTTGTGGGAATGGAAGGTCTCATCTTTCTCCTGATGGTTTTGAACTGCTCACCTTCCCATTAGCAGCACAACATGCCATGACACCAGTCCACTAGATGGCAGGGAGCTGAGTGAAATTGCAGATATGTGCAGCTGATTGAAACCATTCAAACTTGCTGGAAAGGTGACAAGAACAAAGACTGAAGCACAGTTCTCCTTTCCAAATGAAACCCAGACTTGTTTGCCGCTTAAATTATGTGAGAATTAGCATCACGTTCCCAGTTTATGCTTCCAAGATCAGAACCAAGATTCCAAGACCTCCATTACATATAAACAGAATTGTGTGTAATATATAACAAAGTAAAGAGACAACAGCAGTATATATACTATTATTATGGCATATATTGGGCAAACAATAACCTAATAAATTAAAATGTAAAGGTGAAAACTCAAGTACTTTGGACGGAGACAAAAAGTAATCTTCTAGATAAATGCACAGGAAATTGATTCTAGACTAGCTAGTTACAAAAAAAAAAATCCAATTACCATCTAGTTGATGCTGATTCATAGCGATGCTGTAGGGTAGTGCAAATTTCCTCAGTAGGATTTCCAAGACTAAATTACTATCATACAGATCTCACCAGTAATTACCCTCGGCCTCCCCTATCAAGGGGAGGAAATAGACCAATTGTTGGCTTTTAAATATGGGCAAGCACAGAGAAGCAAAGGGTACCCATAGCTTTTGTATCTTTCCATCCCTTCCTTTGAAATTGATTGCACAGCTGCCTCAAACAGATGACGAATTTTTCATTTTGAAACCAGCTATACAGATCACAGGTGAAGAGCTTTAAGATACTAAGAATCTTAGTATTCAAAAGATGTTTTATTTTAAAGATTTGAGGCCTCTGTCCAAAACTGGTTCATCGTGCATTTTGGTAAATAGTGGTGATTCCTTTAAGTTTTTCACAGACTCAGAGAATTCTTCACAAGTTGTTTTTTTTCCCCAAAATTATGAAAGCCTCATATATACAAAAGATTGCATAAAATCTGTACCATATAGTAGTTAAGAGCATAGTAAAACACCGAGTATCCAGTTTCAGAAGCATTACCAGTACCAGAACATGCTGACTGTGTGCCTCTCTCCCATGACCTCTCCCTCCTTTCCCCACTCTATTACTTTGAATTTTGATTTCATCATTCAATTTCTTTTCTTTGTAATATACATTTCTAAGTAACCCAATTTTCATTTTCCCTGTTCTTTTGGTATCTAAACAGCATATACATTTCTAAGTAACCCAATTTTCATTTTCCCTGTTCTTTTGGTATCTAAACAGCTGAACTGAGTCTACTGGCGTGAAATAAACTATATATGGAGAGGCTTCAGAAAGTTCATGGAAAAATCCCATTTTTCTCTGAAATTTCTGAAATCCCCTTTAAAGTGTACAATAGGTTTTGACATACGTATACACCTGTGAAATCATAACTACAAAAAGATAATGTACATATTATAACCAGATGTTTCTTCATGGCCTTTTATAATCAATCCTCAGGCAACTTCTAATATGTTTCTGTCATTATAGAATATATATTTGAGGGTACCAGGGAGTCTTCTATAGCCATTATGTTACGGTTAATCCATGTTCATGTTTACTCATTTTTATTGTCAAGATGTATGCCAGTATATGCATATGATTTATTTTCCCATTAACCTGTGTTTGGACATATGAGTTGTTTCCAGTTTAGACTTACACAAATAAAGACTTAACTATGGACCCTTGAACTATGCATGTAAGAAACGGGTTGGGGTACTAACGTTACACACATTTGAAAATCTGCCCACAATTTGCAGTTGATATTTGAAGAACACGAGTTTGAATTGTGCTGGCCCACTTACACTTTTTTTTTCCCCCTGTACCTGCCGGGTATGGGTATGTGAGCTCAGGCATTGTATCTGCTTAAAGAGCCTTTTGACATTAATCACCTTACATTAGCAGTGATCATGTGGTATTGATTCATGTCACAAATGCTTTATGCCAAACTCTTTTCCAAAGCGATATACCATTTACCATTCCCAGAAGTATTTATAAGACAGCCTCCTAGCCAACCAACTGAAAGAGGTTAATAATTGTGTCCATTCCAAAGAAAGATGTTGCAACAGAATGTGGAAATTACCTAGTGATATCTTTAATATCACATATAAATAAAATTTTGCTAAAGATAATTCAAAAAATGGTTGCAGCAGAACCAGCAACAGGAAACTACCAGAAATTCAAGATGGATTCAGACGAGGGTGAAGAATGAAGAATACCATTGTTAATGTCAGGTGAATCAGATTAATGTCAGGAGAATACCCGAAATATGTTTATGTTTTATTGACAATGCAAATGTATTCTAGTATGTGGATAAGAAATGATGGGTCACATTACTAAGGATGTCATTTTCAGAATTTGATTGAACTGGGGTAAAAACACAACAGAGACGAAAGGTTTAAAATCAGAAAAGGCCTGCATATTTATTCGATCTGCATGCTGAGCAGATAGTCTGACAGACTAGGTTATATGAAGAACATGGCATCGGGATTGGAGGAAGAATCATTTACAACCTGTAATAGGCAGATAACACAACCTTGCTGGCTAAGAGTGAAGAGAACTGGAAGCACTTCCAGATGCGGATTAGCCTTCAGTATTGATTACACCTGGAGAGAAAACAATCCGCACAACTGGACCAGTTAGAAGCATCGTAATTCACAGAGAAAATACTAAAGTTCTCAAGGATTTCATTTTACTCAGATCCATTTGTACCCACGGATAAATCTAGTAATGGCCACTCGGCAAATGTGCCCCCAAAAGACTTTTTCAATGTGTCACAGCACTTTGAGCACTAAGATGTCCCTGCCCCAAGCCATAGTATTCACCTCATACGGAAGCTAGACAATGAATAATGAAGATCGAGGAACAGTGAATGCATTCTAATCATGATGTGACTCTCAATAAGACGAATTGTCACAGTGGCTACGGTGATGGGCTCCAACACATCGATGTTTGTGAGGTGAGAGCAGTACCTGACAATTTCATTCATTGTGCAAAGAGCTGCTGTGAACTGAAAAGGATTCGACAGCACTGTATATCACGCTTATGTTGAAACTGGGTGTCTGATTCAAACCCTATGGCTGTTTGGCTTGGTATCATTCGGGGTAATCAACTTGGGATTTGATCACTAACAAAATGAAATAAAAAGCATACAGAAAGTCTCACTAGTCAAAGGGAAATAGTATATTTTAAAACATAGCCGGCCTGGATGAGTCAGTTGTTCCATTGGGATAAACTTTTATCTCCTATTCCAACACCTGAAGCAAAACCACTAGGTGTGGGGGGGGGGGGGGGGGGGGAACAATACTGAGAGCATTCACCTGCAATTGTAAACAGGATTCTCTGGGGTGCCATCTCACTATATGTCAAATGAGCCCTCTGAGGAGCACAAGGAGGAATCTCATTATTAGCAAGAGAACAGCCCCTGAACCTGGGACCACTACACAATGAACTTCTGATCCAGGAGGCAGCTATACCATCAGAGGAGCAGCAGCAGAAACTGGAACCAGTGCATGGAACATCTGATGGACTTCCCAACCCACAGAAGCAAATAAAGCTGAATGCCTTTGTGCAGGAGGCCGCCTTACAGAGGGGATTCTTCCAGCCACTTAATTGGGGAATTTGAACCTGCTGACCCACAGATGTTAAGGTAAATGTCTTCCTGTTGAGGCTTATAACAGAGTGGTATGCCCTTTGGGCACTTATTGTCAGATTTGACAGACCTTTGAAACACGTCTTGATAAGCAATTCACCTTGAGCATTTCTCACAGGCATTTTTAATAATTCTGTCTATGAATTCTAGGTAGCCATTTCGATGGATATTAGAACCTTGAGAGGTAATATAGAGAACACTAATTAAGACATGACACCAGGAGGAAGAGGGGAGTGGCGGGGCGGAGAGGGAGGGAAATAAATGAGCTGATACCAAGGGCTCAAGTAGATAGCAAATGTTTTGAGGATGATGGCAACAAATGTATGGATGGATGAATTGTGATGAGTTGTATGAGCCCCCAACGATGAAAAAAAGCCATTACACAGATTTTGTAAGACCCTTGATTAATGGTGGTGAGTTCACAGATGGTTTGTATTGCTCAAATGTTATGAAGACTACTGTACTGCTGCTGTAAGACTGAAGGCAGACGTGTCACTTCTAAGCAAGTAGCATATGGCTTTAAACCAGTATTCCTCATTAAGAACCTTGCTACATTTTTGCTAATTCTTGGATTCTTTCCAGTGTTCTAGTTGTCTACCACTAAGAAGACTAACTCCTGACTGGCAGAACAGAGAGACACCCACCATCTTTGATCATTAACCCTATATTCCAATTTTTTAAATTCTTATCCTAGTGCTGTGGTTTCTCAGTGGTTTTCATTCACATTTCCTTAGTGACCAATCACATTCAGAGTGTTCATTGCTGCTCAGCTGTGTGGGATTTGATTTGTTCATCCTAGTGGTTTTATGGTATCTGCAGGATATTCTATGTAAAGGATCATGTTTGCAATTACCAACCAAAAAAATTCCCAAACCCCCCAAACAAACTCATTGCCATCCAGGTGATGCCAACTCAGTGGCCCTATAGGGCAGGGCAGAAATTCCTCTCTGAGTTTCTGAGACTAACTCTTTCTTTTGTTTTGTTTTGGGTTTTTTTTGGCATCACTGCCTCTGGTGGTCATGGGCGCTACCCAGTGCCGCTCCTGAGAGCCGCCGCTGGATTTGAACCGCCAAGCCTGTGGGCCGCAGTCCCACACTCAACCACTTACACCACCGGGGCTTAGCCCGAGACTAACTCTTTACAGCGGTAGAAAACACCATCTTTCTCCAGAGGAGTAGCCTGTGGTTTCGAACTGCTTACCTTGCAGGTTACAGCCCACCTAAATCAAAAAGCATTGCTGCAAAATTATATCTTTTTTAAAGAAAATATGAAAATACAGAGAACGTATCTGCAGCCATCCTTTGATTACACATATGTCTATGTTTTTGAAATAAACCCACGCATGTATGAACAAGACCTTAGTAACAATACTTTTTTAAAAATTTACTCTCCTTGGGATCAGGAGTCCTGGTGGTGCTGTCGGTTAAGCTTTGGACTGCTAACTGCTATGTGCGCCTGTAAACATTTACAGCTGAGGAAACCCTGAATCAGAATCTAAAGTTCAGAAGCCTGCCAGGAAAATTTTCATTCACATCCGATCAAGCTGTTGACTCAAAGCTGTGGAAGCTGGTCAGTCAGGTCAGGTAGCAAGCTATTGGCTCAAGTCCCACAAGCCAGAGGTCAGGCTAAACACAGGACGCAGAGCAAGAGTGAACTTCCTCAAAGTTGCTCAGCACAGGTCAAGAGGGTTCCTGAGTCCTAACACCAACAGTTTTCTTAGGGCAGTGCCTACCTCTGATTGGTATTCGCCACCAAGTGGCTCAGCACTAGCCTTCTGTGTATGCTGTTAAGAAGTGGAAGGGGGGCTGAGCCCCAGAGGTGTAAGTGGTTTAGTGCGGGATGCGGTCCACGGGCTTGGCAGTTCGAGTCCAGCAGCGTCTCTCAGGAGCAGCACTGGGTAGCACCCAAGACCACCAGAGGCAGTGATGCCCACACACACACACACAAAAAAATGACATTTCCGGGCTGAGCTTCCTACTCCCACCAGGGCAGTGATGCGAGAAATAAATAATTTTTTTAAAAAGTGGAAGGGGAGGGGTGTAACATTTTGGGTTTTGATGGAGGTGTGGTTTTTATCAAAAGGTTAGATACCCAGGAGCAAAGGCTGGGCCTCCTACTCCCACCACCTGAGGGCAGTGATGCCTAAAAAATAAAAAAAGGTTAGATAGGTGGTGACAATTGAGTAAAAGGGAGACAGCCTCAAAGAATTCATGTAGAAAATAATGTTTTGGGGCTGAGCCCTGGTGGCATAGTGGTTGTGCACAGGACTGCGGCCCACTGGGATGGAGGGTCAATTCCGGCTCCCAGGAGCAAAAGCTGGGCCTCCTACTCCCACCACCTGAGGGCAGTGATGCCTAAAAATAATAATAATAATAATGTTTTGCAGTTGTTTGTGGTAGTAATTGTCCAGTCCTACTTGATGTGATTGAACTATGGAATGATACATGTACTAAACCCCAATTAATTAAAAATGCATTTTAACGTTAGAGGACACATTGATCACCTCGATGCATCTTAGGTAGGCTAGTTCTGTGACTTTAGCCTGCAGCTTTTTTCATTTAAGTAGGCAACTAGCAATTAGCCTATTAAGAGCAATTAAGAACCCATTTCCACTGAGATGTGACTCCCACCAGTCCAATTCAGACTCATAGTGACCACATAGGGTTTGCAAGGCTGTAAATCTTTATGGGAGCAGATAGCCTCATCTTTCTTTCTGGTTGGTTTGAACTGCTCAACTTGTACTTGTGGCTGCTCATCCAATGCTTACCTGATTGTACCTGGTGCCTATAAAGCAAACAGTTTAAAACTGAAAGTTTGTTCTTATTTTAACACAGATAGCAAAAATACAGATAATCTTCATATAACCCCAAGAAAACAGGGTGGTGACTTGAGTCACACCAGCTGTAAGGTGGGGGACTCAAAATATATCCAACGTGAATCTTGCCTCATTAATGTAGCATTTCCAAATGGATTATGGTCATGGGTGTAGGAACTAGAATTTACATCACAATATGGAGCACTATGACTACAAAGACCATTTTAAGGAATTAATTACATTGCAGCTTCTGTTAGGCAGGGTTTTCTAGACAAAACCAGAACATGTATGATTTATATATGCATATATGATTGCATATACAGTATGTAGCAGTATGTATATGATTACATACACACACATACATCTATCAATATACATAGGTTTATACAGCAAGAAGGACTATAACAGCTAATTAATCCACACAGCAGTTCAGAGGACTCAGTTCAACTCATTTTCATGGAACAATTATCCTGCAAGTCCTTCAGCTCTGCAGGCTGCCAGTCCCAGCTCAATGAAGCAGACAGTAGAATCTTTCCTCAGTGACAGGCAACGCACAACAGGGTGGGGCAGCAAGCCAGCAGCAAGGAAGCGGAGCAAAGCAGGCCCAGAGGGGATGTTGAACTCAAGCAGTAACACGAGCCACCAGGCCTAGCTACACTAAGTCCACAGGTTTGCTTGGTCCACGGGTAGTTAAGGTGAAGAATTAGCTCAAGCAGCAGCAAGCTGGGCTGGTAGCCAAGGAGCGAGAGAGATGGGATGCCAGCAGTCTCTATTTACCTTGGTAGTCCTTCAGTCAAGCTGCGACCTAATTAAACTGTACACATTCCTATTGGCCTAGGTGGCACAGTAAACCTAACTAGCATACAGTTGTAGGAGTCCCAGTGGTATAGCAGCTTACTCATTGGGCTGCTAACCCCAGAGGCAGCAGTTCAAAACCACTGGTTGCTCCTCAGGCGAAAGATGAGGCTTTCTACTGTAGAGTTACAAACTCTGCATCCCAGAGGCAGTTCTGCCTTGTCATTATTATTACCAGATGAGATCAACTCAATGGCAATGAGCCTTTGTTTTTGCAATCATTCATTCCATTCGTTACCTCCTTCGATTCCTGACTCCCTTCTCCTGCTGCAGGCAAACTTGTGTGTGCCTTGAATGGCCACTTGTAAGCTTTTAAAACCCTCGGCACTATGCAACAAACTAAGAGCTCAGAATAGCTGTAAACACCTTCTATTATTAATTTGGAATGTCCCATGAAAACATGGTGGTTTTGACTGTCTCTCTTATGGCCAATTATATTGCGCATCTTTTTATGTGTTTAGTGGCCATCCGAGTATATTCCTTAGTGGTCTGCCTATTCAAATTATTTGCTCATTTTGATTGGGTTTTGTCACATCATCTTTCCATGTTGCAGAATATATGGTTAGTAGCTTGTCTTTGAGAGGCTTTCCACTATTGACGACTAATTATTTTTCATAAAAGCCTGTTTCCATGTTATATAAATTCCCTTTATTCCGTGTTTGCTAAATACATTTGATTGAATGTCAAATGCTACTGAGATGATCGTATATATCATTCATCCTGTTAATGATGCATCACATTGAGTAACTTTATACTGTATTATCTTTGCACTCCTAAGGAAAATTCACCATGGTATACAACCCTTTTAATATACTTTTTTTTTGGGGGGGGCATCACTGCCCTCTAGTGGAAGTGGGAGGCCCAGCCTTGCTCCTGGAGAGCTGCTGCTGGATTTGAACTGCCAGGCCAGTGGGCCGCAGTCATGCACACAACCACGCCACTGGGGCTCAGCCGTCTTTTTTTTTTTTTTGGGGGGGGGGCATCACTGCTCTCCGGCGGTGGGAGTAGGAGGCCCAGCCTCACTGCTGGAATTGAACCTCCGTCCCAGTGGGCCACAGTCCCGCGCACAACCACCACGCCACCAGGGCTCAGCTTAATATACTTTTTTAAATATACTTTTTAATATACTTTTCTGCTAGTGCTCTGAGGATTTTTTGCATATATGTACTAATAAATCAGCAACGTCTATAACTTTGTGATAGCTTTCTTTGGCTTTGCTTCAGTGTTATGCTGGTCTTACAGACTACATTAGTTAAGTATTGAATTTCTTGATAAATGGTTTAAGTATTCATATTTAAATGTTCTGTGGAACTCACCATTGAATCCATTTGGTCCTTGACTTTTGTTACAGGTGATTTGAATTTTCTACTTCCTCTTAGTTTGGGTATTTCTTGGTCCTACGAGTTTGTCCAATTAATCTGAGTTATTGTATATTTTGGACCATAAGACACATCCAGATTTTAGAGCAGGAAAAAAAAAATTCTGAGCCAAATAGTACCAGCTTACTAAAATTTTCTGGGGTACCACACCTTCAGACCTTATGACACACCCTCATTCTCTTCCCCCCCCCCACCTGCTTTGGGGGAAAAAAACATCTTATGGTCCAAAAAATATGCTAATTTGTTAGCATACAATTGTTCATAGTGCTTTTATAATCTTTTGTTAGGTCAGTGGTGTCTCTAATTTTAGTTGTCTTCAACTCATTCTAGCCATTTACCTTTTTTCTTGTTGAGTCTATTGCTTTTCTATTCTCTTATTTCATTTTTCTGTCCTAATCATTACTATTACTTATGCTGGCTTTGGGGCCTCACTTTCTCTTGTTATTTTCAGTATTAGATAAAAACTTGATATTTTTACCATAAGCATGTATAATGATCAATTTCCCCTTTAAACACAATTTTTGCTGTATAAGTTTTGGTATAGTGTACAATATTTCCATTTGCCTCCCAGTATTTTCTAATATTTTTAGTGATTTCTTCCTCCCTATAAGGGGTGTCAACTGGCATGGTCTTGCTTTGTTTGCTTTCATTCTATTGACATCCCATATTATTCCACTGTCTGGAATAAAACTAATTCTCTTACTTTGTAAGATTTCCAAAGTTTTAATTTGATCAATTTTCTTGAACATTCTAGGGGATTTCCTCCCAAAAAGCTTTGAAATTTCCCATAAAGTTATGTATTAAAATTCTTTTTTTTACAAAACAACCTTATTCCCTCAAAGTACTTATTACACTTATTATCTGCCAAATCTGCTTTTCCATTCTTGGGAACATTTTTCAAACTCAGCTGGATGGCTGACTGCCCTTCCCTCAATTTTGTAATTGCCAGCACCAAACCCATGTCCTTTCATGTCCCTCTTCATTCACAGAAACAGAAAGAAGTCCCATGGAGCAAGGTCAGGTAAGATACGTGGGGCAAGAGAGGCATGTTTTTTGCCAAAAACTGGTGCACTGAGATGGCTGCATGGGGTACATCGTTGTGGTGGCAAGACCACACCCTGTCTGCCACAAATCAGGCCTTTTGGGTAGTACACTGTTTCATAATCTTTTCAGAACCTCTAAATAGTAAGTTTGATTATCAGTCTGACCTGGTGGAACTCCAAATGTACTATCGCCCTCACATCGAAAACAACTAATGAGCAGCCTTGATCTTTGATTTTACTAGATGAGCTTTTGGGGGAACGAGGTTATGGCGTCTTCAGCTGACTTGACTCATGTTTGGTTTCAGCATCCTAAGAATAGCAGCAGGTCTCCTCACCAGTAATGACCTTGGGGAAAAGTCTGGGTCACTTAGGGCTCCTCTTTTAAAGCACAGCATGTTTCCACTGAACACTTTTTTCCTGGTCAATCAGAACCCAAGACACAAATCTTGCAGAAACTCTCACGTTCCCAAAGCTTCCATTAAAATAGTCCACATGGCTTCCCCATCTCTTCGCGTTTGTCATAGGTCTTCGAGTACAAGAGCACAGATGTTGTTGACATTTTTGTCCATTCGGGAAGTTTACAGACATCCAGAACAAGGTTTGTCATCAATCAACATTTCACCATTTTTGAAATGAGAAAACTGTGAACACTTGAGTTATTCCCATAGCTCTGTTTTGTAAGCCGTGTCCAACATCCGTTTCTGCAACATTTTTTCCCAAGTGGGAAAACAAAATTTCACAGCCACATACTATTCTCTTAAATAGGCCATCACAAAAGACGAGGCTCGAGTGAAATGGCTTTTACAAAAAAAATTCACTGTGAACAAAGAAAACCTTCCCAGGTGACACCACGGGGTGCACTAACTCAGAGTGAGTTGGTCAATACTTGCCTTGCAGGGGTGGAGGGTGGAGGTAGGGAAATGTATTACTAAGAAAGCTCCACTCCATAGAGCTTTTTTCGGTTTGTGGGGAGGTATCCCTGCATATTGTCTACCCTTTCAGAATATGCTGGGCTAAATTAAAAAGTATTGCTACAGGGCTGAGCCCCGGTGGACTAGTGGTTGTGCGCAGGACTGCGCCCCACTGGGATGGAGGTCCAATTCCAGCAGTGGGGCTGGGCCTCCTACTCCCACCACCAGAGAGCAGTGATGCAAAAAAACAAAAAAAAAGTATTGCTACAAAACCAAATCAATTGCTACCTTTAACAGTAACAGCATGTGAAATTATTTTCTACTTATACTCTACTTGGTCTATACATTTCTGAAGGTGGTATTTCCTTCTAACTCTTCCTCAACGCACACTGTACTTTCCAATTTATAAAACGTCAAAGTAGCAGTTTGTACATTCACAAAGGGCTCCAACTGTACACCTTTCAAATATTCTTTTGAGTTTGGGGAATGGGGCTGAGCCCCGGTGGCGCACTGGTTGTGCACAAGACTGTGGCCCACTGGGATGGACGTTAAATTTCAGCAGCAGCTCCACAGGAGCAAAGGCTGAGCCTCCTACTCCCGCCACCGGAGGGCAGCGATGCCTAAAAAAAAAAGTCTGAAGGGGCAGGATTAGGGGTTTAGGGGTTAATGGAGTAAGGTTTCCTGTAGGGGTAAAGTTATCTGCTCTTTAGGCAAACAGGGCAAAACCACCACCTCCCCCAGTTCATGGCCCACAGGAGGCGGCTGATGGTTCATCCATGGAAGCTGATGAAACAGTGGCTGGCCACTCTTCCTGAGACAAACGAACACCTGCCACCTGTTCCCTGACTAAAGCTGCAGAAGACAGCAGTCTGCAAACTTATCAGTTACTTCATGTTCCCAACCTATCCTGCCTATGAACTTGGCTTATGTGTTAAAATGTTTTGTAAATCTTCAAAGAATTGTCAACTGCCCTATTGTGTAATCCTTCACAAGTTGCAAGCTATATGCAGGAAAGATATCTAAGCCT